>APFE030820725.1:0-17786 GCA_000404065.3 Pinus taeda | reverse complement strand
TATATAATTTTTCAAACACAGACGACATTTAGAACAAAATATATACGCAACATCTCTCAACTTTTACAAAAAAATGTCAAGTTAATTTACTATGAGGTTATATAATGCAATTTTGTTTTAAATGTATAGCATGCTATCAACTTCTATTTATAAAATGATTTCTTCGACTTCTCAACTTCTTTTCCTTACAGATACGTGAGTATGTATAAATACATAAATATGTATGAGGTTATATAATGCAATTTTGTTTTAAAGGTATAGCATGCTATCAACTTCTATTTATAAAATGATTTCTTCATATAAGTGAGTATGTATAAATACATGACTATGTATAAGCTCTTTGCTCAATTATATTCCTCTTAATTGTACCAGTGGCAGTAGATCTTCTTTGCATATGCCTCACAAA
Organism: Pinus taeda; assembly: GCA_000404065.3. Classification (NCBI taxonomy): domain Eukaryota; kingdom Viridiplantae; phylum Streptophyta; class Pinopsida; order Pinales; family Pinaceae; genus Pinus; species Pinus taeda. The sequence continues at coordinate 17,380 of APFE030820725.1, read as the reverse complement.
AAATTGGGTCTAACACCACACATTTGTTAATAATGGTCAAACTATACCTTTCTTTTTATTTCTTGTTATACAACTTATGATTATAATATAATGGAACAGGGTTCTCACACCCATTATCGTCATATCAAAGGGTTTGAATATCTTTGGCATACGTATATTCCTTCACTTATATTCACATTTATGAATCCATTTAAAATGGGGGTGAAACATTAATGTGTCACCGTATTCGACCTTACAACTTCAATGCTGTGTCATTTAGTTACATGTATATGTACCTTAATCGAAGGATTTATGTTTGGTTGTATTATCCTCCACCATGGTTATTTCAACCTCGTGCCACCATTGTTTGAAGGCGAGCCTCATGGCATCGCATTCTGTCGTGGCTGCTTGTCAAGTCTCCATTCACGTGTATACTTAGACATCTATAGGAGGTCTCCCACGCTACCTGTAACCCTAGCCAGCTGCCTTGATCAATGATGGGGATTTGACTGTAGTTATGGTAACTCACTACCCTTGCTTCCACCACATCGTTCTCATTTGTCATTTGACCGAGTCGAGAGTTGAGCTCTGCAACTCCTGTGCATCTAGGGTTCTTTTCTTATGATTTCTTGCGAAAATGCTTTTCATGACTCAATCGTTTTGCATTGGATGACTATCCATATTTAGTTTGGCTACGGACTAAGACCAATGGCGCATACTAGGTTTATATACGAGGTTGATATTTTTTTTCCTGACATCTCACATTTCCTCCTACCCCTTCTAGTTATTATCATATGGTTATACCCTATACTTTATTCTCGAAGTATTATCAGATTGCTAGTGGTGGATTATTCTTTTGAAGATGAAAGTTAATTTCTTGTCTGTAAGTTTGTGTTGAAACGCTGGCCCTAATATTTTGAAGAGGGCGTTTTATTTGCAATTAGATTCAATTTTGAACATTTCTTCTTCGTGACAAGAGAATATGTATAGACATCTAGCCATTTTGCTCAAGTAAATCATGTCAATTCTTTTTTTTCTTTAATTCTTTTATCAAGTTCACAAATTAACCCAAAGGTCTTGCTTTTCTTTGTAAGATAGTCTTTGTAAGTGTTGGCTTTCTTTATATATGTGATCCCTCACTTAGGGTTATTTCACTCTAGCTGTAGCACGTGCTCTATTATTTTTCTATTTCTCTGCAAGGTTTCGAAAATAATGAATATGTCGTCGTCATGCTGGTGACTTGCAGGATGTTGCTTACATTATGGTTTTAATGGGAGACCTCATGTCGGCCTTAGCTAAGTACTCTGTGGTGTTATTTAATTTGAGGGTTATATTTTAGTTCTTTGGAACGACCCGCTGCTTAACCAACAGTGTAACCTCTATATATTTTTCTTTTCCCTTAAAAGAACAGAGATTATGATTTCTTTCTTTGGAGGCCTTTACACATGTTTGTCGATATCGTTTCCCAATGGGATTTTGTTAAATTATCAGTATAATGAGGTCTTAACCTACACACATACAAGTTTAAAATTCTCATTTTCCATTCATCTGGAAAAAGCATAATCGTATTGTTTTGTTTTTTTGGAAAAGAATGTTGCACTTGTTTATTACTTTTCTAAAGGGTCTTCATACCCTCTTTACTATGGTTTTTCCATTTGTGTTCTCTCAATATATGATATATTATTTATTTTCTAGTTTCAATGTAGTCATATTCTTTTGTATTCTTTTGTTTAGCATAGGCATATATTATATATGTTTTGAGTATATTTTTTTGTAACTATATAGTTAATGATATAATTAGTAATGTGAGAGATCTAGGAAATTCTTATCATGGAAAATGACTTTAGGTTCTTCTCCAAGCCCTAACACTTGTTTTTATAAGATTGATATTAGTGGGCTTAAAACTCTCATGGTTTTAGCCTGAGACATCTAACCTCCCCCATGTCCTAGCCATAATGGTGTGTGTATTATATATATATATATTATATATATATATATATATATATATATATATATCTTTTATTCTGCCTTTGTCAAAATTTAATTCTAGTAACAGTAAAAAATTAACATCTAAATATAGGTTGTGAATCTTACATTATTTTATTTATTTCTTATCATTTTTGTCTTATATAATGTGTTATATCTTTCTTTTGTTCATTTCCACCCTCATAAGGAGTACTAGAGTGAAGTTATTGTTAAAATTTCTTTCCACCCTCTATAACAGAGGAAGTCTTGTCTTGTACTAGAAGTCTTCCAATGACTTGTAATAGAACAATATGGACAACAAAGATCTACACACACATAATTCATATCTATCTATTATTTTATAAATGATTATGAGAACTCTTCATAGTACTTCTTCAATATTGATACATTTTAAATTTAAAATAACATTCTAATCAAATTTCCTAGACTAACTCATCCATTGTAGAAATTAATTAAACCTCCATATACTTATCTAGAATCTACTAGGAAATAGGCTAAAGGCTTCCACATTCGACCCAACCATAAATTAGCTTTCTAAGTTAGTCCCCCTAAGCTCAACTCCTCCCTACCATGAAAAATCACACATGAATCCTTTTCAATTGCACCTTCTTAACGCTTTAGCAATGTCCTACTAATATCTTAGGGCTTATAACCTATCTTTCTCTCCCACTAGTTATTATTCTAAAAGAAACTGCCTTTATCTCCCATAGTTCTCATTGTATGAGTCATGAATTTCTTGTGGTTTGTCTCTGGCAACAACTTTCACACAATGAATGAAAAAAAGGAGGATTTATTCTTTTTTTGCTCCTGCCCCTTCTTGTGCATAACTCATTCAAAGTATTTTGCTAGCAATTAGGAGTCTAGTCTCACATGATATGCTTTAACATATTTCCAAGAATATTAACACACCAAAGACAATTTCCTTTTTTAATTTAAAAAAAATATTTACATAGCATCTCATTTAATTTATCCCTCTTCACTTTTCAGCCAATAGATTTAACATAAAAATCATAAAGTAAATTTTCCAGGGGTATTACATCTCCCATCCCCTTAAAACGGAACATTGTCCCCGAAGTTTCCAAGTTTCAATTTTCCATGGACCATAGAAAAAGCATCCTTTATTTCAAGTTCCATCTCCTAGTTGGTCTCCTTAGTCCCAAATTTCTTCTATTACACATTAACATGGGTTATGACTCGATTCCAAAATGTAATTTCACTCCAGTCCAAAATTTGTAGAGGCTCAACCTGGAACTCTCCTTCTCGTTCAACATGTACAACATTCCAATCAATTATATTAGAAGGATCATGTATATATATTTTTAAAAGAGACCCATGAAACACATACTGAACACTAATATGTACTGGTAATGTTAGTTGGTTGTTGGTTGGCCACTGACCCTTCCTAGGCTAATATTTCAAACGACCCACAAAATCGAGGGTTAGTTTTAAGCAACTCCCATATTTTAAGAAGCTATTTTTTGGTCATACTTTGATATAAACATTTTCACTGACTTTAAACTCTTTAAGTGTTCTCTTTAAATATGTATATCATTTTTATTGGTCCTTTCATGCCTCTAGATTTTTCGCCAACTATTCCATTTATTGTAACAGATCAGACCCTAAGATAAACCTTTCTTCACCTTGAATCCAAATTAGAGGAACATGGCACTTTCCTCCATATAAAATCTTGAAAGGACTCATCTTGAGGGATGTTTGATAAATATTGTTATAGGCTAACTGTACTAAATGTAGATAACCCTCCCATTTTACAGGTTAGTTCATTACATACATGCATAACATGTATGTAAGCACCTAGTTAACCCTTTTTGTTTACCCCTTTGTTTATGGATGCTATGTGGTGTTGAAATTTAGTTGTGTACCCATGGATAAATAATTCCTTCCATAAATTTGAGGTGAAATTTTCTTCTCTATCCAAGATGAATGTCTTTGCCATGCCATGAAGTATGAAAACCTCTTTCAAGAAAAATGTTTCCACCTGTGCAGCTCTATAGGTAAACTGAATAGGTATAAAATTGGTAGCTTTACAAAATGAATCTACCATAACCATAATAGAATAATGTTGTATTTAATTATTGTGTAATCCGGTAATGAAATATAATAAAGTCACTTCTAATTTTCACTCTAGTATAGGGAGGGTGTTCAGTAATCCAGCTCAGTGTTGGTGTTCCACTTTCACCAGCTAGCTTTCTTGGCATCTTTCTAGGTATTCAACAACCTCTCTCTTCATTCCAAACCAGTTCTTTTTTAAGAGTAATAATCATTTTCTGATAACCTTGGTGATATGTGAAGGGTCTCCTATGATGTTCATCTGATTTTAATCTTTTAATTTTATTCACATTTGGAATGTTAAGTATGCCCTTATAAATTAATAATTCACTTTTATTAATTGTATATTCATATTGTTTCCTTTCACGAGTCTCATCCCTCATATTTCCACTAATCTAATTATAATTTTGGTCCTCTCTTGCTAACATTTCAATCCATTCAATAAAATATGTTTTAGCTTTTCCCACTGTTATTTCATATAATTGTTTCAAACTACAACTTGACACATCTACTACCTTGTTTTCATTCCCTTTTGTGTGTTTAATGTAAAAATAATATTCACTTAGGATGAACATCTATCAATATTGGATGGTATTCATGTTAGGTTTTCTGAAAAAAAATATTTTAAACTCATATGATCTGCAACTAAGGTAAAATACTTACAAATAAAGTAATGTCTCTTATTGTGGGGATGACTACTTCCAACTGAAGGTCGTAAACTGCATAATTTATTTCATACTCTTTTAGTATACAGGATTAATAATCCACCACATGTCCTACAAGCAGTAGTACATACTATAAAATCTTCATTAGGGTCTGTTATTTTAAACATAATGGAAAAAGTAAGTAAATGTTTCAACTTCTCAAAAATTTCATGACATCTTTGTCTCCACACAAATTTCATCCCTTTCTTCTACAAGGAGGCTATAGATTATGCAAACTTAGAAAATACCTACACAAATATGCAATAATATCCTATAATACCAATAAATGACCTTAAATATACCACATCCTTTGGAACTAACCAATCAAGAATGGATTCCACCATTTTCGGATCCAATGCTATCCCATATTTCGAGACTACATGCCCAGATATTGGATCTTATCCTAGTAAAATTCGTATTTGTTGAACTTACCATATAGATGATATTCAGAGAAATTTTGTAGTATTATCTCCCAATGTTTTTAATTCTCTTTTAGGGTCTTTGAATATATTAAAATATCATCTATAAAAATTAATACAAAGTTGTCCAAGAATTTGCTAAATATGTTGTTCATCAAACACATGAAGGTAGAAGGTGTATTCGTAAGCCCAAAAGGTAGCACCGTAAATTTGTGATGTCCATATCAATTTGAAAATATGTCGTTGGTATGTTCTCCTCCTTAATACTTGGCTAGTGATAACAAAATATGAGATATATTTTAGAGATCACAGTTATTCCCCTTACGTGGTCAAACAAATAATGTAATCTCGGTAGAGGGTACATATATTTAATAGTTAATTTGTTCAAGTGTGAGTAATTAGTACATAGCCTAAATGTTCTATCTTTTTTCTTGAAAAATAGGACTGGTGCACCCCATGGTGACACATTGGGTCTAATATATCTTTTTTTTATAACTCTTGTACTTACAGATTTAGTTCCATTAGTTCTAGTAAACTCATTTTGTAAGCTGCCTTTGATATTGGTGTTGCTCCTAGTATCAATTCTATAGAGAAATATATTTCCCTTAAGAGGTAAACCAAGAATTACATTAGGAAACACATTTCGATAATGTTGAGCAACTTCTAATTCATTCAAGGACTTAGCTACAATATTTTGGGAGTGATCCTCTGCATGAATAGCAAAAAGCTAACATTCTTTTTTTGCAACCATCTTTAATTATAGTGAAAATATCTAGTGAATAGATATGGGTTTGGCTATGCCCCTTATAACTTGAGGTTTTCCATTTTCTAATATACAAGTAAAAATTTTATCAAGGAAATTAACAATTTCTTGATACCCTCTAACTAATCCATCCCAATCATAACATCATATGAGCGTAGTGGTAATATATTCTAGTTCATGGTGGTATAATTTCAATTTAACATAATTGGGCATGCCTATACCCAATTTGTCACTTTTCTTTTTGTGTTAGTTGCTAACTCGACCAACCATGATTTTTTTTTTTGAGATATTAATTTATAGTTTTATACAACCTGATGGCTAACATAACTCAAGCTAGCTCCAATATCTATTACTACAAAAATAGACCGATTAACAATATTACCTTCTATCTCCACCATGGCATATTTATGATCTGCTTAGCACTCCTCCAAGGCTATGTTGATATGCAAAATATTCCTGGTCACATCATTGCTGGTGGAGGCATCTTCAATGTTCTACAAATTTTGTACAAGTCTAGTGTTATAGGGACAATTTTTCAATATATGGGGTCCTCCGCAACCCCAAAATTTAAACACTTCTTGTCCCTTATGTTAAATACTTTACCATTGATTTTTTCATTTTTAGACAAAGTTTGATTTTAAGTATATGTTCTTTGATTCTCATTGGTATTTTTGTTCAAGGTTAGATCCTCACTTCCTTTACTAAGTTACATGAATGGTTTGAATTTCCCTCTTTTTCCACCTTGAACAATTTGGTCCTTCTTATTAGACCAGGAGTTTAGATTTCCATTTCCCTAGTTGGCTTGTTGGTAGTAGATTCATGCTTTTCTAATGACATTGTCCATGATTTTAGGATTTTTGTACTCAATTCGTTCTTTAAAAGAGAGTGGAAGGAAGTTTATATAGTGTTGTATTGTAGCTTTTTTTTCTCGTATGTATGACTCATGTCATAAAAGGTAAGTGAATTTTCTTACTAACTCATATATTGAAATCTGATCAATTTTTTTAAATAAAAAATTATTTATCCTTATCACGAAAATAATGCTCAGTTAAATATTTTTCTTTAAAAAGTCACTGGAATTCCTTCCAATGAACCTCTCTACAATCTATGTTATGAATTGTTTTGACTTATTCCGACCAAAGGAGTATTTTTCTTGTAGCTGAAAGGTAACCAACTTGGCTTTTAACTCTGTAGAGTAGTTATACAATTGAAAATACCTATTGATACTGAGCAACCATGCTTTTGTTGCTTCTTTCAATTTTGCATAATAGGTTGGGGATCTAATCATTTTGAGCTATTCTTAAAGCTCCACTTCGGGTTTCTTCCCTAGTTTTGAATGAATTTCAATGAACTATTCTCTTCCCTTTCCTCGTATTTGGTTTCCTTTATTTCATCTATCTCCTCAGAATCCTTTTGTTTTGACACGTCCCCTCTATTATCCTCGTCCCTTACCATATCTACAATCTTGGGATTGGATTTATTAGTCAAAATTTTAATAAATTGATTTTGTTAAGCTTTAGCATTCATCAGTTGCTCATGCCCTACACAAAGGTTCACTAACTCTATCTGCAATTCATTCATCATATTCAATAACTCCCTGGTGGGTACTTGTGCTTGCTGGCCCAAATGCACATAAATTTCTTCTTCCCTTATGTGTGTACCTCCTTGTGGTTCTTCCATTTTTTTCTTCTTATTTTGTGCAAACACAAATGTTACTTTATCAATGAAGTAGTGGTCAGCTTAAGGGCCACAATATTGCAACTTGTTTTTCCCTAATACCATATGTAACATCTCTCAATTTTTTGCACAAAATATCTTGTTAATATACTATGAGGTTATGTAGTGCAATTTTTTTTAAAGGTAAAGCATGCATCAACTAGTATTTAAAAAATAATTTTTGGAACTTATTTTCTGTATAGATATGTGAATATGTATAAGATCTTTCTCTACTATATTCTACTTAATTGTACTATCTATATTATATATTCTTTGCATTTTCTTCACAAAAAATTACAGCTAAGACCCCCACCTTTGTCAATAATGGTCAAACTACACCTTTCTTTTTATTCCTTATTGTATAATTTATGGTTATAATATAGTGGAATAGGGTTCCCGCACCCATTATCATCACATAAAAATGTTTGAATATCTTTGGCATACTTATATGCCTTCACTTATATTTACATTTGTGAATCCATTTAAAATGGTGGGTAACATTAATCTGTCACCGATGGTATTGGACCTTGCGACTTCAACATTGTGTGATTTAGTTACATGTACATCTACCTTAATTGAAGGATTTATATTTGGTTTTATTATCATCAACCATAGCTCTTTCAAGCTCGTGGCACCATTGTCTAAACTCAAACCTCATGGGAATGCTTTCCATCCTGGTTGCTTGATGAGTCTCCGTCCACATGTATACTTAAACATGTACATGAGGTTCCCCATGCTATTTGTAACCCTAACAAGCTATATTTATCAATGATTGGGACTTGACAAGAAGTGACTAATAGTTATTATTTTTGTGTGTAGTTGCAAATACCTATCATTTCTTCTATCATATTGTTCTCATTTGTCACCTAACCGAGTCAAGAGATGATCTCTATAACTCCTATGCATTCAAATATGTAGGAGGGGTATTTTCTTATGATGCTATTGTGAAAATGGTTCTTACGACTCATTCATTCTATGTTGGATGACTATCCATATTTAGTCTTCATATGGACTATGACTAATGGCACATATTAAGTTCACATTTTGTCCTGAAATCTCACTTTTTCTCCTAGCCCTTCTAGTTCTTATTATATATTGATACCCCTCTGCTTTATTCTCCATGTATTCTCATATTTTTAATGGTGGATTTTCCATTTGCAGATGAAACACTAACCCTTATTTTAAGGTTTGAATATGGTGGTTCACTAATTTTGGATTTCGACCAGACTCAGTCTTCTCCAAGGCAATTCCTAGATTAATTCCTTGTGTGTAGGTTTGTGTTCAAACGTTGTCACTAATACATTCAGGAAAGAGTTTTATTTACAATTAGAGTTGATTTCTAAAATTTATTTTTCCTGGTAGGAGAATATGCATAAACATTGAGCCTTTTTTCTTAGGTAAATATGGGTATTTTCTTCCATGCCATTTTTTTCTCTAAATTTTCCTCCAAGTTCACAATTTAATCCAAATCTCTTATTTTTTGTTAGAAGTTAGTCATGGCTAGATTTGGTTAAGCATTGGATTTCTTTGTAGACATGATTCAATACTCAGGGTTCCTTCATTCGAGCTATAACATGTGCTCTCTTTTTTTCTATAATTCTACACAGGTTTCCATAAACATGAGTATGTCACTTTCCTACTCATGTCCTACATAGATGTTTCTTACATTAGGGCTTTATTGAGATACCTCATGTCAACCTTAGTTAAATACTCTATGGTGCTATTTAACTTGAGGGTTACATTGTAGTTCTTGGACACGTTCTGTTCTTTGTAATGTCAATAAAAATTCTAATATTGTTTGACTCTTGTGTGTGTGTGTGTGTGTGTGTGTGTGTGTGAGTGTGTGCGTGTGCATGCACGAGACTGCCTAGCCTAGATTGAAATCTTCACATACTTTTATTTTCCTTTAAAAGAAAAAATATTATGATATCCTCTTTTGAGGCCTTTACCCATGTTTGTTGGTATTGTTGCCCAACAGGGTTATGTTAAATTATCATGTACAATGAGGTCGTAGCCTAGCCTACATACATACAAGTTTAAAATTCTCATTTCTCGTTCATGTACAAAAACATAATTGTATGGCCCTATTTTATAAAAAGAAGCTTGCACTTGCTCATTACTTTCTATAGGGTCTTCATACCCTCTTTATTATGAGTTTTCCATTTTTGTTCTTTGAATATATATGATATACTGATTATTGTCTAGTTTTAATGCGATCGTATTATTTTCTTTAGCATACACACATGTAATATATTATACATGTTCTCAGTATATTATTTTTTGTAACTATATAGTTTAGGATATAATTAATAAGGAAAAGACCTAGCAGATTCTTATCATGGAAAACCACTTAGGTTCTTATTTGAGCCTTAACACTTCTTTTTATAGAAATGGCATTCTTAGGCTTATGAACATGGTTCCATATTGGTTATGGCATAAGAAATATAACTTGGACTTACCTTCTCCCATGTCCTAGCCATCATCGTACAATTATATATGTATATATGTTTTTATGGATACAACTATTTTATTCCACCCTCGCAAACATTTAATTCTAGTAATAGTAAAGAATTAAAATCTAAATATAATCTACGAATCTTATATTTTTCTCTCTATTTATTATAATTTTTATCTTAGATAATGTCTTATATCTTTATTTTATTTACTTCCACTCTCATAGGGAATACTAGAGTGAAATTCTGGTAAACTTCTTAACACCCTCTATAACAGAGGACGTCTTGTCCTATACCAAAATTATTCCAGTGACTTGTAGTAGAACAAGATGGACATACACACATATATAAATAGATCATTCATATCTATATGTTATTTTACAGATCATTACGAGAAATCTTCATAGTACTTATGTAATACTGCTATATCTCAAATTCAAAATAACATTCTAGTAAAATTTCCTAAACTAAGCCATTGAAGAAATTAATTAAGCCACCATATATTATTTAGAATCTTAGGAAATAGGCTAAAGGAATCCACATTCCATCCAATATGAACTAGCTTCCTCAGTTAGTTCCCCTAGAGCTCCACTCTTCCTTGCCATGAAAATCAACATAGGAATCATTTTAAATTGCACCTCCTTAACCCTTGAGTAGCCTCGTGATAGTCTCTCAGGGTTTAAAACCATAATCTCTTTCCCACTAGTTATTTTCAAAAAGTGACTGCGTTTATCTCCTACAATTCCCATTGTATATATTCCACGTCATGACATTTATCTCCAATCATGAATTTCTTATGGTCTATCTCCACCAATAATTTTCACACATTGAATAACAAAAAGACAGATTTGTTTCTTTTTGTTTCTGCTCCTTCTTGGGCATAACTAATTCCAACTCTTTTCCTAAAAGTTAGGATTCTGGGCTCACATGTTAGCCTTTAACATACCTCCAAGAAGATTAACACACCAAAAACAATATCCTTTTTTCTTATTTGAAAATAAATATTTACATCAGCATCTCATGCCATTTATCCTCTTTGTCAGTCAAAGAGGCTAATATTGTATTATCATGAAAATACAAAGTACACGATGATTGTCAATGGATCTCATAGCTTCACTTCGACTCATTTGTTTAGCTAAGAGAGTCAAAATATAGTGTATAATATTTTTTCATTGAACCTTTATTTCTGGAGGGCTAGAAAACCACAGATACCAAAAAAGAAACAAAATGAGTAAACATCCTGTAGACTGCATATCAAGGTGGTGGTTGGGGAGGATGCATGGGAAGAACAATCATTGGACCATGTATTTCATTCATATGAAAATTGATGTGTTTCAATCTGGCTTTAAGTTCCTGTAGGCAGTCATTGGCATGTCATTGAATTTTGCACACATTAGCCAGTTGTTCTAGGATGCTTGTGTATGGTACTAACTCAGTCATGTCCTCATATCTGTGCTTCTGAAGGATATATAAGTTTTCCAGGATTCTCCTCCATTTTCTAGCTATATATTCCAAGGTGGGAGGTTGATCGACATGGCCATGAGAGCGAGCGAGGTCCTAGGAAATTATACCCTCTCTATCCATACTTTGAGAGTCTTCATCACTGGAGGTGATATCTCTGTCTTCTCTTTCCTCATGTTGCCCTTGTTTTCCTCCACCTATGTGAGGTCTTCCTTAGTAGTGAGGCACCTATAAATGCAATAAAATTTCCCATACCTAGCTTTAGAGAAATTTTGAGGTCTAATATGTGCTTCCTAAGGAATATTATACAATAATAATCCAAATAATAAAATAAGATTAGATTACCTCATTGAGTTTTGGAGGGAAAAAAAAAAAAATAAATACTTTTTCAACTTATCTCCCTATGATTTTACTCAAGTTTCAAGCGAGAGAGCTTGTTGGATGTGGAATTTAAATTTTCATCCAACGAGTACTGATGCTGCGTACTTTTGATGGACCCTACTACACAAAAAATGTGAAATACATGAAAAAACATGATTACAATCATGCTTTTCATGTATTTCACAATTTTTGTGTAGTAGGGTACATCAAAAGTATGCAACATGGGTACTCAATTAATGCCCCCAGTCAAAATTTTAGTAAATTCATAAGGAGATAAGTTGAAAATACAAGTTTAAAAAGTATTGTTTAATTAATTAATATATTTTTTATCTCTATACCTTTTTATTCCAAAAATGGTGAATCATCCTCCATTGTTGACGTCATCGTGTTGAATCATATTGGTTATTATAAAGTTTATTTTTGTTGTACATTTTTGCTTTGAGACCCATTCTTTATCTCAAAATTTCTTTATCTCAAAATTTCTCTAATGACCAAATCACTTTCAATTGCGAAATTGATCTTTCCCACCAAACTCCTACACTCTAGAACCAAAGGAGCCTAGAACTTATGACAAGGGACTGAACGAGAAGTGAATAATAAGGACCTCACCACTCGATGATCTAGCATACATAAGGAGTGGAATAATCAATTTTGAAACTTAGACCATGTTCCTTAAAGATGCTAAAATCATAAAGACTTAAACAATCTCCTGCCTTGACTAATTCACTTGAGAATTTACCTCTTTGAGGCAAACCTCACTAAAATTTAAATTCCCAACCCCGAACTGATAGAAGAGACAATGATTTAAATTAGGAGAGAGATTAAGGAGAATACTCCACATCACAAAAAGATGATAAAAATTATAGACCTCGGGGGTCGAGGGCCTTCCCCACACCAAAACACTAGTGTAAGGGGCAAAGAGAAAAATTGGTAAGAACTCAAGGTCAACTCTTCATCAAGGGAAAACACACACTTTATAGCTTGACAAGGGAGCCCTACCTCTAACAAACGAGTACCCTCAATATGGGAACCAGGTTCCCCTAACCACAAACACCCATTTACGGGGTTGAAACCACAAGTTGGATAGAATATATGCTTAAATATGCCAATGCTAAAAAGGCTCTGACTGGGAAGAGAAATGAACTTCCAATGTGGGGATTTTGTTGTCTAGAATCCCAGATAAATTCATGTGAATGGCATGGAATTGAAATTCCAACTCTCTTACCTTGCCCAGTATTCTGGTGGAAGTTTGTCTCTCTAAGCAAGCCTTCTTAGCAACCCAAAAAAAGGCTTCCCTCCCAAATTTCCCTATTCATATCCCACTTCATAAAATCAATCCCACTTTACATAACCTACACACTAAATATTCCGATAGCATCTAGAGGATTCTTTGTATGGACTAGTCATGGATAAATACATTTATGGCATAGAGCATGTTGAACCTATGGAGAGGGGAGGTGGCCCCAAGGCCCCATTGAATTAAGAATGATCACCCCTAGCGGGGGTAGTATTGTCTTCATCTACGAGTTGAGAATTAGCATCCAACTCACCTAGGTCTAAGTCTTATGAATCTAACACCAAATTCCAACTGATAACTAGATCTTGGTGTCGTTCAATGGTACCCAAGTTCGTCAACCAATCTACAACCTTGTTTCCAACCCTCAGGGTGTGAGCTGTGATAACATATGGGAAGCTATGGATCAACTCTTTAATGTATTCTACCTAGTTTTCTAGTCTCCAAATTAGAATTAGTTTGGATGGGGGGGATCCAATTATAATCTTTTGAGCCATATGGATTCATATTCTTGAGTCTCCCAAAATTTGTATCTTAGAGCACCACAACCTTCTAGATAGGAGTCATTTTTCAAGGCTATTTATTTCTATTGCATTGTTAGTCATGGCTCCACAATAATTTGCAAAAAGACCCAGTGGAGTGCTGCCAAAATTTTGAAGGATCCCTCCAAACCCTGTAAGGCCTAGATTCCCTTTTGAGGCCCCATAAAAATTTGTTTTCACAAACCCATGCATGGGCTGAATGAAGGAGAAGGAAAATGTTTCAATATCTTGTGGTAGGGGGAATGGGTCATCATGCTTTGAGATAGGTTAATGAAAGACATTATCGTTATATCCATCTAATCAACTTTCCAATCATCTTGACCCGATATTTATGACAATATTGTTTCTCAGATGTTATCATTAAGTGTCGTCCATATAAAATGTGTTGATTTTTCCTAGTTGTTGAAAACTACTCAATTTATTTCTTTCCAAATATTCTAGGGGAGAAAACACAATACCAATATCCATGCTCTATTAACAATTGGTTTTATGAATTGGGAGTGCCTCCAATTGTCTATAGTAGTGAGAAAATTACCCTCTTCTCTATCAGTCAACCCAAAAATGTTTTGATCTCTAGACCATAATGCTTCAACTACTCAGAATTCATTCAATAGATGGTCCATAGTTTCCTCACTCCTCATACACAGTGGACATTGAGATGGTCCTGTATAGCCCTTTTTTAGCAATCAATCCTCGATGAGGATACATTTGTGACCAACTAACCATAAAAATGATAGATATTTGTACATAGTTTCCATTTCCACACTTTATCCTGGAACATCTTGTGAGACAATGCATTTATATTTGTCTTAATAAGGTAGGCCTCTTTAAATGAAAGACCTCGAGGCACTACAACCCCATTTGATCTTATCCAAGGATTAAGAATCTGGGATGCATCTTTCTTGCAAAAAGTGATTAAAGGTGGGCCAATGGTTGGGAGTCACTTCCATCTGCAAGTCCCGCTTTGTTTTCCACATTTGAAATCCCTCTTAATCATTACTGGCTTTCCATAATTATTCCACAATCCTTACATTCAGTTGATTTAATGCCCTTTTAATACCTTACAGGTAATTATTATGATCAAAATAGGAAAGTTTCTAGCACAACTCCTCCGAAAACAAGGCTATGGTTCCATTATAAATTTCCCAAAGAAGTGATATATAATGACGTGACTATTCCTCCAGGCCAGGTTCCATAATGATGACCCTGTTAGCATAGACTAGTCATGGAGGAGGTCAACGTATGATCTACCTTCCCCATATTTGTGTGTCAAATGCATTTCCACTATCTAGTGCCTCCTTGGATCTAGCACCACCACAACTTGGCTCCCATGATCTCATTTAGCTTCTTTGGGTCTCTTAGCTCGAGGGCTCCATAGGATTTTTGGAGCTAGAGTTTATTCAAATCTACTAGAGACCATTTTTAATCTATGTTGGCCCCCTTCTAAAGAAATTTATGGAAAATTGAAACCAGTTCTTATTAAATTCAGTTGGGGCCTAAAAGTTGGTAAATTGTGATGGGTTGGAGAATTTATTTAAGGAGGGTTTCCCCACTAGCCATGTTGAGAACTTGGAAAGTCCAATTAGAGAGTTTTTTCATAATTTTATTGCAAATAAATCTGAAGCACACTATTCTTAAGGGGTTATCGACTAATAAATTATAAGTATTTATAAGGGAGGATATCAACAGAGAAACCCAAGAGATGAGTTAAGTGATCCTGGAAAAGCTTAGGGGTATTAAAGAAGTATATATTAGACTTATCATTGTTAATAAGAATACCTAAGGGTGCTTGAAATTTTTGAAGGATATCATCCAAGGTTGTTGCTTCAAAAATAGTGGGTTATCCATAGACCAAGTTATCATCTAAAAACTTTTGGTACATCATTGAGAGATCAATGCCTCGAATTTTGGTGCCTTTTGTCTTGTTTACTTGAGTTGCAACCTTGATTAAGCCACCCAAGCATTTTGCAGTAATGAATAAAGAAAAAGGGAGAGTTGGGGTCTCTTTGTCTCAATCCTCTTGAGGACCTAAAGGTAGTTGTAGGCATTTCATTGAGGATGATGGAGAAGAAGGCAATGGATATCAAAGGTATGTTCCAATAAATCCAATCCTCTACGAAATCGAATTCCCTCAACACTGTTAGAAGGAATTGCCAAATTAAGTGATCATAGGATTTAGAGAGATCTAACTTCACCAACGTACTTGGTTGTTTTTTTCTCCTCAATGACTAGGTGAATTCATGGGTGAATACTATTCCATTCAGAATTTGTTTACTCTCCACAAAGCTAGATTTCTATGGGTTGATGATTTTGTGTAGGATTGGATTCAATTATCGAACAATAACAATAGATAATATCATGTAGATAACATTACAAAGGGATATGGGATTGAATCCACTAGGGCCATGAGAAACACTAGGCTTTGGTATTAATGTAAGGAAGGTAGCGTTCAACCCTTACTAGCTTTTTCTATTGTAGTGAGACTCCTCCACCAGATCCATAATTGTTGGCCCTAAGAAGTGCCAATGGGACTTGAAAAACTAAAAGGTAAATTTGTTTGATCCTTGAGAATTGCTTGTGGGAAAATCATTAACTATATCTTTGACTTCTTTAGTATATATTTGATGCATTAACATTGCATTTTTTGCCACAATCACTAAACATAGGATGCATTGTGTAACCCACTCTATATCCTCTAATGTGTCCTTATCGTCTTTAGATAATAGGTTGAAAAAGTATGAGATCAACTCTTGAGGCATGTCTTGGTGGTTTTCCAATCGTGTCCCCTCACTAGATATGAGGGGCTTGATTCAATTTTATTGACGATGGCTAAGCATGGAGAAATGGAAATATTTTGAGTTCCTTTCACCCTCCCTTAGCCATTGGATTCGATATTTTTGTCTCCATAAAGCCTCCTAATAATGATTATGTTCCTCTATCTAAGTTACCAATCTCCCTTCTTCCTCATCTCGGGCTTTCGACCTCTCTTCCCTTATGATTTGCCTTTAGAGTAATTCCATGCGCTCCTGCAACTTTTATATCACCACGAAGATGTCTCCAAGCTCTTCTGTATTTCAAGTTTTGATTTTTATATGAGGGCCTTAAGCTTTCTTTGAAAGGTTTGAATCTCTGATTCTTATTGCACCTCCAATTCATGCCACCATAATTACATTTTCTTAACAAATCTAGGATGCCTAAGCCAGAAGAAATCAGACCTAAATGACTTGTGTAGAAATTTTGAATAATTTAAAACATATTCAACAGATATTATCCTGATCATGTACTATTGTGGAAAACATACACAATACATAAGCTCCTCTACGTTGATCATCAATATAGCAGCATCAATAACAATAAAACATCAAGAGCATTCACACATTAACACAGTATGTATCCCGGGGAAAGCATCTCGCTAAAAACCCCAACTATCTGTATATTAATGATTGAGTCATGTAACATTACACAGCATAATACTTCTCACAAGTATCTCCACCTCTGTTACACACAATACAGCTCAGATCTGAATCAATCACTGGCTCAAATCTCCTTCGCTGCTTGCCTGCCTCCGCTGCTCAATACCTGCTCAAAAACTGATGATAATTCCAGGGCAACCAC
>APFE030820717.1:52709-94403 GCA_000404065.3 Pinus taeda | reverse complement strand
AGGTTGTTTTTCTTCCCCTTTTCTTACTGTCTTTTGTGATGAACTTGCCATCCCACAGACTACCAATTTGCACTCCCAAAGAGTGCTTCTTGTGCGCTTTTTTCAGAACTTCTTCCAGTTTGTCCAGTTGCCTTTCTGGAATCTTGTCAAAGTTGTTGGTCTTGCATGCTAGTTCCAGACTAAGAATGTCTAGTTCGCCTATATCAATATTCTCAGGATCTTCTTCCATCAACTGGGTCTCTGGGAAGACTTCCTCTGTCTCCTTCGATTTCTTGGTGCTTGATTCTGGGGTATCCATTTCCATTTCTTGAGATCCCTCTGCCTGCATATCGGATAGGGGGGTGTGCTTTTTGTTAGATTGAGAGTCCTTGAACTGTTGCGAAGGGGCCTCTGGTAATTCTCAGATTAAGTCTTTGACCTTTTGCATTTCTAGAGCCGGGTCTTGCGTTTCCAGATTGGCTAGGACCTCAAAGCTATTAGGTTTTGGGGCTTTGGCTTTGTTAGCCTGATCTGATTTTCCATTGGTAGAGGGTTTTTTGTTACCTCTTCAGCGATTAACCACTTTTGTGAACACATCTGCTTCCTTATTGTCTGCATTTGTGCTAGTGTGCATATTCCTGTTTAGGGGGCAGTCCCTGAAAAGATGCCCTAGATTATGGAATTTCCTGCACCTAAATGGAACATGTTCATAATCTATCATTTGTATCCATTAAGAATGTTCATGCCTAAATCTTACCTTATCTGGCAGAGGTTGTTTAAGATCCATGTAGACACAGATGTGGGCGTATGAAGTGAATCTGCAAAGCTTTGTATCTTCTGCAACCTTGTTGAACTCACCCAATGTGTTTCCTATTTCTTGCAGTGAGGTTTCTTCCCAATATTCCCAGGGTAACGAGTAGAGCATGATCCAGATTGGAGCGTAACTGAGGTCTTCCTTATCTGGGTTAAATATTTCAACCCATGCTCTGAGAAACATTCCTGCCGAGTTGAAGAAATAGGGCCCTCCATCTATGATCTGATTTCGATCTTCCATACAGTTAAAGACCGCAGTAAAAAACCCTTTAGGCCCTAGGTGCAGGGATATGTGACCCTTTGGATTCCATTTTGTGTTTATCCAGCTTCTAAGTGCTTTTTCCGTTGGCCAAATGCCGATGAACTTGGCGATCAGAGCATGGTCCCTCATATATTATATTCTGGCGTTGATTCTGTGACTAGGGAATTTCACTGTGGGTGTAACAGTGGAAATTGGTCTACATGTGGTCGATCTGGCCGTATTTCCTTCCGCCTGTGTCGTTTCATCACCTCTGGAATGAGAGTTTTATGTTTGAGTACCATTTTGATCCGCCTCAGACTCTGCAGCTGGGCCTTTTTGCTTTTGACCGGCGTGATTTGGGGGAGGGGCTGCATCCCCCCCTTGGGAGGGCGACATGCTGCTGATGACCGATACCTTACTATTTGTCAGCTACTGTCGAAACTGTGAAGGTTACCAGAGGTCTGAGCCTTGCAGGCCTGCCGTGGCAGGGGATTTAGAGACCTAGGAGAGGCGCGCTAAAACCCTAATCGCCTGCGTTCGCCGGAGCTCATTTCTCCCAACTAAATCCACTGTTAATTATATATGAATCCATCATGTTATAACAAGCTCTATGAGTTTGCTTAATTCCTTAGAGAGCTTTCTTCAACTTGTATAGCTTTTTTTTACAGCCTTTTATCTTATATCTTGGTGGCTACTCCACATATACTTCTTCTAAAAGTCATTCAAGAATGTTGAATTTACATCTATTTGGTAAACCTTACCCCTACTTTGAGTTTTTATGGCTAATATAGATGTAACTATATCTAACCTTGCAATTGGTGCAAAGGTCTCAACATAATCCACTCCGGGTTGTTGTGAAAATCTATTTTGTTTCCAATCTAGCCGTATGCTTTCCTATTTATCCTTTCACATCAAGCTTTGTTTTGAAAACCCATTTAGCACTTATGCAATCTTTATCTTCTAGTAATTCTACTAGATCCCATGTATCATTTTTCTCTATGAAATCCATCTTTTCATCCATTACTTTGACCCAATTTTGATCTTTCATTTCCTTTTCAAAACATGTCATGTGAGAAATAAGTAATGCAAAATTTTAATTCACATCTAAGCCTTCATAGATCTCTCTCAAACTATCTTGTATTTCTAGGCCTTAAAGAATCAGATTCACTACTTGATTGAGTAATAGTAGACTAAGTCGTTCCGGTAGATGAATTATCTTGAATAGAATGTCTTAGAGCTTGTGTTGGAGTATATTTGATTGATGAATGGATTTTTTAATCTTGTTGGCCTTCTTGTACAACTTGTTCCATTGAATCATCTTCTACTTGAGGTATCAATGCTCCAACTATTATAGATTTATCAATGCTTCCATGCCATGCTTCATTTTCTAGGTAGTAGAGTTGGACTACTTTGCATTTTCACCTTGTACATTACTGAATCTATGCCAACTGGCCTTTGGAGCCATGCGCTTTCTCTTATTCTTCATCTAATGTAGCTTGGTCCCTTACTAGTTCCCCCTTTATCTTATTGTGGAAAGGGCACAATATTCTTGAGAATCAAGTTCAGGCCTTGGCCACTATCTTTATGAAATATGGCATCCAAACTCTTGCCACTTACCTTAATAATTTCCCCGTATTTCTCTTTTTTCCTTAGCTTACCACATTTTTAGAAATCCATAGATCTAAGTTCTAGGGATGGTCGGGAGTAGCCTCTTTTGTAACAACCCAAATTTCATCTTGGACCAAATTTCTCTATTTGAGATCCTTTTTCATTCAAGATCCAAGAGTGGCAAGGGTGCACACCTCTTGAAAGGGGTGGATATGACTTGGGTCAGATTACCATTAACCAATATTTGATCCTAGGGACCAGGGGTCACGATGGTGCACACCCGTTCAAAATATCAGACACAACCTAGCATGAATTACCTTCAAGTGGGAAATGCATCTAGGGATTTCAGGATCTACGGGTGGCGAGGGATGAAAGGCCCAAATGTAACGGGGACCAGATATAATTGTAGTGTAACCCAATCTACCATGATGTGAGGATGTTGTGGACACTGTAATATGTTGACATGGAAGTTCCATGAGCGATTGAGAGGGACTGCATGGATGTCATGTGGAGATGTATTCATGACATGGCATAATATAGCTGGATAACTTTGGATGGGAATAAATTTTAATTTGGGTTTTGGATGGAGGTGAAATTTATATCCTCAGAAATCCCTGATGAGCTAAATGTGGTGGGCGTATTAGTTTTGAGATTTGAAACATTTGAGTAAATGACGTTGTTGTAACCCCATCTTCATAGCATACATTAGATATCAGGTGAAATTAAATAAGTAACACCTCCCATAGCCTAATATAAGACAAGGGGGTGCGATGATAGGTTACAATTATACTGAAAACATTCCATAGATACCTACAAATATTAACATCTTCGCTATTATGGAATCTAATCCAAGTTCCATTACCATGAAACAAATACTTTCACAAATTATAGAATATTTAGTTTGTGAAAATACTAAGAGGGAGATTGAATCAATGTTTCACTAATTAATTAAATTTTAACTATTAAAAATTCACAATATTAATCATTCAATATAGAGCACATGAACACATAAGATTTGTGATTGAGAGAAAATATTTTTTTTATTGTATAAAAAGTACAATCTTTTATATTAGCTCCAACTAAGACTATTGTAGGCACTATCTTACGGGAGACACCAATCCCCACTTGAGCACCAACTCAGTGATTCCATGGGATCCAACCTACAAAAGAATCCAATCCCATAACTAAGCACCAAATCAGTAAATTCATGGGCTCCAACCCATATGCAACTCCAATCCACTAGCTTAGCACTGACTCAACTCCAATTTGTGCTTTGGATTTGTTTTCAATTGCTTCTTCAGTGAATCATCATCAGCCATGCAATCTTTAGATTTGTTTATTTGAACATAATCATAGTTCTTCTTTAATAGGGATGTCCTCTATCTTGATCAATAAGGCCCACTTGATTATTGTATACTCATATTCTTCAACCTTTTGAAAACAATGTGTGCTTTGATCCCAAGAACGCCTAGATCCTATGCATCAGTATGAAGAATGAACAAAACTTTATTTCTATAGATCATTATTGAGGCCACTCCCTTTGTCAAAGCATGGTTTTGATCTCTATAATGAAGTTTTTTGCAAGGGTATAACAATGATCTTCATGAACTATTCTCATCAAAACTTAATATGGTAGCAACACTTCATTCCTTTGACATAAACCTCAATACAGTCATTGATGCTACAAGAAACTCCTAATAGGCTCTAAAAACTCTTCAAATAGTTACAAGTCAACTATGGAGATATAGATTAAACACACCTCACATTAAACAATCCCTTATCATTAAATCTGATCTGGGAATTTAAGTCTGCTAAATCACAATATCCATCGCAGTTATGTAATGCTAACTTGAGTTTCCTTGGTTGAGAATCACTTGGAATGGCCTCAAATAACTTTCCATCCTCTCAATCGTATGAAATTATGAGTCAAAACCTATATTTATACAAATATTAGCATGTTCTTGGACTCAACATGAAATTAATGTTGGGTTCAACCTATAAACTAATCTAGGAGTCAACTTGTAATTCTGGGTCCAACCCTTCTTTTTAGAAATTTGAAAGAAGCTCATATTTTAGGTTGATCCACAAACTGTCGTGGATATTCCACTCGATAGTTCGTCACAACAGATCTACTAATATTATATTAAAACTCTGAAAATTATACACTATTAAAGTTTATTAAAATTTAAAGTCTTTGGATTTAACTGTAACTAGTGCATGCATGTGAATATAAACTATGCAAAAAAGTAGATAATGGAAAAATAAGCACATGCACACAAAAGACACAAGATATGCTTTGTGGGAAACCCTTTCAGGAGAAATGATCCAGGTGGATATTGGTGGGCACCCATATATTCCACTTAGAACCCCACCATTCTTTCTTTCAGTTTTTTAGTTTCCTTATTTGTAGTACAATTTACTATTTTTGGCAGTTTTTTAAATTCTAAACTTTCAGAGCTGTTTTGAGGCCCTAAACAACGTTTTTTGAGAAAACTAGGACCAACATGGGCTATATATTGATGTTCGTCATTCAAAATTTGTAGTCCTCAGATAGATATTTCTAACAAGGTATTGTGCACGTCAAACAGAGATCGTATTCCAAAGTTACGACCCCTAGAAGTTGATGTACCAATTTACCCAAATAGGGCCCATAGTTTGCCACTTCATCTCCTAGGGTTAGGTTTTTGGATGTTTAGGGTTTTCTGTTGTTTCTCAATAATAAATAGGCCTTTGAGCCTCATTATAACATAGTTCAGAGGCACATAGCCGCCACATCTCTTCCTAGAGATAAGCTACCATCGCACGAGCTAGTCTTATTTCCATTATGTTTGTAAGCATACTTCAATATTTGATATTAATGAAATGAAGTGTTATTTATGTTGCATCTCTGTATTTATGGTTATATTTGTAATTTTTTATGTTCATGTTTAAATCCGGATTAGTGGTATCAGAGCAGTCTTCTCTTTCTTTGTTTTCCTTTGCATGTCCCCAACGAGGTCGGGATATAAGGAGTTAGGGCTCGATCTAGTTGAACCTTTGCAAGATCAGCCTCACAAACCTCGAAGGCCACCCATGGGAGAAGAAAAGAAAGAAGAGGGGGCAAGAGATTATATCAAAATACTACTCGAGGATGCCCTCTAGAAACAAAGGAACACGGTGATGGATAACTTTGCCCAGATCCTTCAACGATTGCCCACCAGCGGCACATATACATCAAGCAACCACTCTGGAGGCTCCAATCCTTTTAAGGTACAAGTAAAATTTGACATTCCAATATTTGATGGACAAATAGATGCAGACGCCATAGATAAGTGGTTAAATCTACTAGAAGGATATTCTTTTGTTCATGATTTTTCCAGCTGAGAAAATATTACTTTTGCTCTTCTCAAAGCCACCCCCCATGTCAAGGACTAGGAGGAAGCCTATTGTGAGCATAAGAATGAAATTACAACCTCAATGTTTTCAGCCGAACCCATTTGGAATTCTTTCTGGGAAGGAGTAGTACTACCCTATCGAGAGTTATGAGGATAAATGCATAAAGTGGACAATGTTGTGGCAGGGAAGGGACCAAGATGTGCTAGAGTTTACCAATGTTTTTCATACCCTTCGCACAAAGTTGGGTATCAAGGATTATCAAAAACATTTTTTAATCAAGTACCACAACTGCCTACACTGATCTATCGAGGACGAGATGGAGTTCATGGACATCTCCTCACTCAACACAGTGTACCAATACACTGTCAAGATCGAGCACAAGTTTGAATAGAGGAAGTGAGACTTTGGATCTACGAATCCAAAGCAAGGGAAAGGTACGCCCAAACTACAGAACAAAGGACAAAGCTAAGGTGGGTTGGCCTAGGAAAACCCACCAAAGTCATAAGAAAATAAAAAAATCGTGAAGTCGAAGGAGACGAGAAGTGGTGTGAGTTCCATAAGAGCTCCACTTGTAACGCAAGTGAGTTCCGGGCCAAGTAGTCACTGGTGGCCGAGTTGAAGGCTTCAGAATCAGATGCACGTTCCGACTCAGGGTCAGAACCTGATAAGGGGAATAAAAAAGGGAAGCAAATTATCAATGTGGAGCCCAATGCCACTGTTTCCACCATGAAGATCCAGAAGGAGGAACCCGAAGATCCAGAGGAGGATGAGCACCTCTTCCACTCCCATATGTGGTTAATGAGTTCCCCACAATAGTTCATTGTCAACAGCGAGAGCCAAAAGAACCTCATTTTGGTAGAGGTAATAAATCAAATGGGCTTACTAACCATGACACACCCACAACCATACACTATCGGGTGGCTTCACCAAGGATCGGATCTTCGCATCAGTGAATAATGGTGCCTTCCATACAGCATCAAGCCCTTCACAGATGAGGTATTATGTGACATTTTTCCCCTTGATGTTTGTGATGTATTATTAGGCCAACCATACTTGTGGAAGTGACATGTTGTGTATGAGTCAAGGTCTCATGCTGTTATTATTAATTTGAGAAATACGTTGTATAGGATACCAGAGGTAGCACCGCCTACCGCCATCTCTTTGGTTACTGCAAAAAATGTAGCAAGCTCACTTTTAAAACCGAGAAATTTGTTTTCCTGATGATATGGCCTTAGGGAAAGAAGAAGACAATGGTTATGACCCCTAGACATGGCCCCTCTACACAACAACAACAGATGGACAAGGTCTTGGAGAAGTACGAGGACATCTTCACCTCTCCCACAGGGGTGCCTTTGCACTATCAATTTAAGCACTCCATCGATCTGACCCTAGGTGCATCGTTTCCCAATGGACCAATATATTGGCACTTCATTGTTGAGAATGATGAAATCAAGAGGTAGATTTAGGAGCTGGTACAGAAAGGTCACATCGAGTTGAGTTGATTGCCCTGTGGGAGACCGATCGTGTTGGTACAGAAGAAGGATGGTACTTGGAGACTCTGTATTGACTATCAGGTGTTGAACAAGATCACTATCCAGAATAGGTACCCTATCCCATGTATTGATGACCTTCTAGACCAACTCAAGGTGGAAAAATATTTCAGCAAGATTGACTTGAAGTCTGAATATCACCGGGTACTAATCGAACCCTTTGATGTGTGGAATACTACCTTCAAAAAGCCAAGGAGGGCCTTTTCAAATGGATTGTTATGCATTTCGGGTTGACGAATGCTCCTGCAACCTTCATGAGGTTGATGGATGACATCTTACAGCCACTCACCAACTCATTTGTAGTGGTATACTTGGATGGCATCTTGATCTTTAGCCAGAGTTGGGAAGAGCACATCCACCACATCTGACAGGTTCTCCAAACACTACGAAAACACAAGCTGTGTGTGAATTTGGATAAATTCACTTTTGGCATGACCCAGATTTAGTATATGGGATACATTATTGATGAATGAGGGGTGCACTTGGATCTAGCCAAGATCCGTGTCATTCGAGATTGGCTAGCCCTAACCACTCTGACAAAGATCTGCTGCTTTATCGGTCTTGCCAATTTCTACCACAGGTATGTGTTTAGATTCTCTCATATCACTTGGTCCTTGAGTCAAGTCATGAAGGGAGGAGCAAAAGAAAAATTATTTTGGTCTGAATCTCAACAGAAGGCATCTGCAAATTTGAAACATTGCCTATGATCTGCACTAGTTCTCACTTTACCAGACTTGCAATAGCCATTTGAGATCGAGACAAATGCCTTTGACTATGTTATTGGGGCAGTACTTACTCAATAGGGTCATGCAGTGACATATCATAGTGAGACACTTTCAGACACAGTTTGGAAGTATCCCACTTATAAAAAAGAGATGTATTCCATTATGCAGGCCTACCAGCAATGGAAGCATTATGTTTTTGGGAAGGGAACAGTCATCCACACAAACCACCGACCCCTATAGTTCATATAGATGCAAGGGAAGTTGCAGAATGATCACCATTAGAGGTGGTCCACATGCCTGCAACAATTCCATTTGAATATCAAGTATAAGAAGGGGAGCACGAATAATGTTGCAGACTACCTCAGTCCACCATCGATCATGGCATTAACCACCGTGATCAACTCTTATGGGAATGAGACTTCTGATTGGCCACTTCTCTTCAAAGGTTACCCATAATTCGGCCACACATACTAGACGCTCTTGGAGGGTTAGCAAGTTTTGGATTTTCACCTCCACGATGCCCTGCTATGCCACTTGGGACACTGTGTTCCTTCAAGTGAGCATGCCAAGATGATTTGGTTAGCGCACTACAGTTAGGTCGTTGGGCATTTTAGGGTCAAGAAAATGGTGGTAGTACTGTAGAAGTATTTCTCTTTTCTAACTCTTCGATAGGATGTTGGGAAGTACATCAGATCGTGCACTTATAGTGCCATTTCCAAACCAACAATCAAGATTCAAGGCCTCTATACTCTGTTTCCTAGCTCTAGTCGACCTTGGGAATTCATCTCCATGGATTACATGTTAGGTATTCCTTCTACTAAGCATGGAAATGACTGTGTTTTTGTGGTCATCGACAAATTCTTGAAGATGGCCACTATGGTGGCCTGCAAGAAGAATATCACAATAGAAGCTGCTGCAAAATTCTTCTTTCAATGAGTGTGGGTACACTTTAGGATCCCACAGTAGATTAACTTAGATCAAGACAATAGTTTCCTCAGTACATTTTGGTCTAGTCTCTGGTCAACGTTGGACACCAAGCTCACTAAGTCCACAACTTTCTATCCCCAAACTTATGGCCAGATACAGGTCGTTAACATGATGATTGTACACATTCTGCGCATGCACAACTCAGAGCATCCACGAACATGGGATGAGAGCCTCCCCTATGTCCAGCATAGCTATAACTGGGATCTCCATAGCTCGACTCACCACAACCCTTTCCAGGTGGGCTTGGGATTCCAACCATTATGTCCCATTGATGTGGCCATACAATTTGCAGCTACTAAGGAAGATTCGGTTCATGTCCAATCGAAAGACAATAAGGAAAACTGCTTCATTGAGCACATCCAACATATTTGCCAACAAGTCCATGAAATTTTGGAGAAATCAAATGCCAAGTACAAGAAACGACATGATCAACATCAGGTGCCACACAATTTTCAAGTGGGCGACAAAGTCTAGTTACGGTTGTAGAAGGAACACCTTATCAGATCTTATCGGAAACTTAGACCACTTCGATATGGTCCTTGTTGAACCTCAGAATTACCTTCTCCTTGACATTTGTTCTCACCTTTTTCTCTTGATTTCTCACAAGACTACGTACCAATCAATGATAAATGCTAGGTTTTGTCTTAAGAAAGCATTAAAATGCTTACCATATTATATTTTCATGTTCTTTCTATTTTAATAGATTTTCGCAAATTAGTTGCACAATGCAGCCTATTCTACAGCTCACTGTGGGTTTCATGGCTACTCTCATGGTTTGGTAGGTTACAGGTGTCAAATGAAGAATTGGGCCACATGGGCATTTCTAGAATCATCTCCACATGGATTCTATCCTACTCACTCGGTCCAGATCGACAAAAAGACATGCCTAAAGTCATGGTCAAAGATAGAGAGTTGGCCGGATAAATTAATCTTGCAGACAAGGATGATCTCCCTAGTATCAGAAGATAGTATAGCAACAAGCAGACAAACAAATCTATCTTTCTCTAAACATATGTAATTCATAAATAAAAACTATAGAGGTGTTAAGACCCTACCTTAAGTCCAACACTAGTTTGTAGTAGCAATCCTTCAACCGTCCGAAAGAGTTTCCTTTTGAGAACCTGTAATCACAAACAAGAAAACATCAAATAGCACTTGCATATCTAATATCATAAACCATGTCCATTATGGTGATCCAAGAATCCATAAAATAAACCATAAAACAACAACTTATTGAGAAAAACAAACTTATTTGTATTAACTTTGAAGTAGAATAACCTTACAACCTTTTCAGCCTTGATGTTGAACAAGCTCTTCCTAGGGTTCGAAACAAGAATTTCCTTTACTTTGACAAGCCTCTCACTCTTCCAAATGAGATCTTAGAGGTATGTAATCTCTCCTCATAAAAAATCAACTAAGAAGACTAATTTCCAGTAGCATTTCACCTCAAAAATATTCAGCTTTCAACCTCCCAAGTAACCAGCCCAATGCTTCATTTTATAGTGCAGAGGAAGGAGGTTATAGGTCCACCTATGAAGGGATAGAGTCCTCCTTCAAAGGGATAAGCTCCTCACATCAAATGGTTAGATCCTTAAGGTATTGGATGCATGAACCTTAAGGGAGTGAACTTGCCACCTCAAGATTCCTTCCAGAAGCTTCTAGAAATGACTGAAAGTAAGTTTTTTTAGAATATACTTGCACCTTTTTTACAGGGGTCCACACCCATAACACAGAGACAGAGCGAGACCGCAGGTAAAGCAAAGAGAAAGTGTGGAACCAGAGTTTTAGAGACTTTAGAGGGCTTTCTCTTATTTTCAAGGCTTGATATGAGACTTAAGACTTGCAAAGGAGGAAACTATGAGTGGTAATGGACTCACACAGATTGCAAAATGTCAAGGTGACAATTTTTTGTGTAACATGGAGTCAAATACATTATCTAGTAGCAATAGGACAACTGATTTTCTCTTTCGTAGATAATCAAGAGTCTAACAGTTCTGTTGAGGAGTTAATTCACATTAAGAAACTTGTAACTGATCAGAAGTTGAGAAGTTAATACGGATCAAGCCACCTGTAGCTGATCAGAAGTTTAATAGACTCATTGCAATTCGAATTAAGCCACTTGTAGCATCTTTTCTTATAAACAGTCATGATGGATTTAGATCAAGCCACCTCTAACAAGATTTTCTCTTAGATAGTTATGTTATTTTTCTATAAATATCGGTTGAACGAAACCGAGAAGTAGTTAGAAGCTAGAAGGAATTATAGGCTTTTGTTAAATACTTTGTTTATACTTCGTTTTGTTGATAATACAAACTCTGTTTTGTCAATGGTGGTTTAAAAGTGCATCTCTAATTATCTATCATCCAGCCACACCAGTTGCAGAGGGCCCTTGCACTGAAGGAGGTTTTTCACTTGGTGTTTTCAGTTTAATTTCCATTACTCTATTTTTTACAAGTCTGTTTTTTCTATTTTTGTTTCATTTCAGTTTGTAACCAATAGTGTAAGGATGAAATCACAACTGTGCAAGTCTTATTCTTCTGAGATATTGTATGAGAAATGACTGAATGAAAAATGAAGTAATGACAATACACAATTTCTTAGCTTCTTACTATTTTGATTACTCATTTTCTTATCATAGAACTGTCAATTAGCTATATTAATATATGTTCTCAAAACCATTTTGAAATTATGATCATTCTAACTTAAATGGTTAAATATATAATTCATGCAGTGATTGAGCTTACTCAACACATTGTTAGTTTTACAATTGTCATCTTTTATTTTCTGTTTTCAGGTCGTTATTAAGTTGCGTCACTTGACATTCCAAAAAAATCATTTCAAGGAGATCGATTCTATCATATCCCAAAATTGAATGGTTGAATGACTAAATGAATGCAATTATTGAATTATTTTCTGCATCAGCATCACTTTTTATTTTTAAGAATTAGATCCATGGATTACGACTAAATGGTAGGATAAGGAAATGCTTTGTTTTTTTCCTTATTAGGTTCTAACTAGTTAAAAGGTTCTTGGTTCATTTTTAGGACATTAGGATAACTTAGGAACCTTTCCTTTTCTTTAAAAATCATTAGATCCATGTAAATCTCTCATAGACTGTATATTCTAAAAGATCAAATAACATAAACCCCCAAAATAAACACATAAATACAAAACAACAAAGTAAGAGAAAAGTTAACTAAGCACATATAGTGCACCACACTTCATCAGTCTACAAACCTCGGTTGATAATTCATGCAAGCAAGTTAGGACACTAAATTGACTAACCATTTTGTTGTCGTTCCCGAGTAAGTGTAATTAGGTAACCTTATCTCTTACATTTAAAAAAAAATTGATATGCGTAGAGAAAGAGACTCTAGGGGTAGATTCATAGCTAGAGGCAGGAGATCAATTCCTACAACACCACCTACTCCACCAAGACTAAGAAGAGATACACCTCCATTTCAAGCTCATATTCCTAGCCATAGACCTCCTAAAGTTCTAAGGTCATAAATTCAATCAAGAGGATCTCCTACTTCATCTACTGAGGTAGTCCTAGAGGAGGAAGATCTTGGATCTCCAACAGAAGGAGTAGCCTTTTTCACCTCTACAGGGAAACATATTTTAGTTGAAGAATTAAGAATACCTAGTGGAGAAGAAGAAGTAGAACCTCTCTTCCACATACCATTGATAGAGGAAGCAGAGGAAGAGAAATTGACCTTGCAGGTTGAATCTTATATTAACTCTGAAGAAACTATAATGACAGAAGAAGGAGAGGATGGAGAATTCTCATTGTTTGGAGGAGGAGGAGGTAGAGGAAATAATGAAGAAGGAAGAGAAAATAATGGAAGAGGTAGAGGAAATAGGGAAGTTGATAATTCTTTTGGATTCCCTATAGTTGATGAAGAAACAGATGCCACAATGAAAAATATCTCACCTTGTGTCCTCCCAAATTTTCATGGATTAAAAAGTAGAGACCCTAAAACCTTCTTATTTGAATTTTAAGTCTTGTGTAGAACTTATGCTCATTCACAAGACTCTAAAAAACTCAAATCTTTCCCTTCAACATTGAAAGTAGATGCTTTAAAATGGTTCATGGGATTGGTCACTTAGCCCATTAGAACATGGAATGACATGAAGAAAGTGTTTTCAGACAGGTATTTGGATTATTGCATGCCTATCAATCACAAGGATGAAGTGCTCAAAATGATTCAAAGAGAGGATTAAAATTTAGAGGATTTAATTGGGAGATTCAACTATAACATAAAAAGATAAAAAATGGATAACTTAGATCAAGATACCTTAAAATCTCTTTCATTAAAATCCATTAGAGATGAGTAGATAGATATCCTTAACATGACAAAGAAGGGAGATATCTCTCAACTCCCATTAAGTGACATTGGAGAATTATGTGTTTAACTTTCAAGAGGAAAATCCAAAACTGGGAAAGGTCCAAGAGATCCTTCTCTTGTTAGGATGAATAAATCTGCAACTAGATCAGTGAGTAGGGCAGAAATTGGAAACATGCTTGATGAATTGAAAACAGATATTCTAGGGAGCCTTAGTGAAGAGATGGACACCTTTAAGTTACAAAACAAGCATAAACCGAGTCTGATGCTCTGGTTATTTTCTGTCCCAAATGTAGAAAGAAGCACGCTTCAAGAGAATGCCCTTTAGATGCAAAAGTCATAGAGACTTGAGTGATTTGTTCAGAAAACCATGAGACCAAAAGTTGTTCTTCAATCCCTAGTCTTAAGGCTATTTTTCAAGAGGAAACAATTTTAAATCCAACAAAGTCTCTTTGCTTTGTCTCTAGAAGACCTTTGTAAGGGCAACAAAATCAAGGTTTTAACAACCAAATGTATATGCAACCCCCTCCAAATTGGAATTCTTGGCAACAACCTTGGACTCAATCTCAATCTCAAACTCAACTTTGGGCTCAAGGAATGTAGAATGCTTATGGAAGATTCTCTCCATATTATCAATATCCTCCATCATATCCAAACTATCCTCCCCAAAATATTCCTCAACAAAATCAACAGTCCCAACTTCAAAACCAAAATGCTCAACTTTTACTGCCATTTCCACAGAGACCAAATCAGTTACATACCCAACCATTACCTAACCCCAACAATGAAAATCCTTAGAATACCTATATTGTGGAAGGACAACAATTTCCAACTTACATGATCACTCCATTAGATCTCAATGATGTCCAATTGAGATTTGGTAGGATATTAGAAAATAAAAAGCCTTCTGTAGTTATTCAAGAACAAGACAATTCTAAGGAAGATTCTCTACAGCAAAATAAAAATTTTGAAGGAACATCTCCTCAAAACCAAAATACTGAAAATGAAAAATAGAAAGAACCAATAAACTCAACTCCTATCATAGAGCAAGAACCAATATTTACTTCTACACCTCCTTTTCTAGAAAGATTACAAGTTGATAGAGGGGTAGAAAAGCATATTATGTTGCCTAATTATGATTTTCTAGATGAATTGAAAAATGTCTGTATCAAAATCCATTTGTTACAAGCCATTAAGGAGATCCCAGTTCTAGCTAAAACAATAAAGGAGTTGAGCATGAAGAAACCAGGAAGAAAAACAAAAGAAGTAAAAGGAATTCAACTAGTAGGAAAAATAGCAGACATAATGATGGGAAAGATTGCGATACAAAAATATGTAGATCTAGGAAGTCCAGTTGTAAAAACACATATCCCTGGAATTGAAATCCAAAATACATTGATTGACTTAGGAGTAGCAATAAACATCACGAGCAAAAAAAACCATGGAACAACTCAACCTTCCCAATCTTCTTTATACACCTACATCACTGGAATTGGCAGATAAATGTGCAATCAAACAAGATGGTGTGTTAGAAAATATTTTAGTGTCCTTGGACTTTTGGGAGTACCCTGTTGATTTTATGATCCTAACCCCAAAGAGAAATCTAGGAGGACATCCACTTATATTAGGAAGACCTTGGTTGGCTACCACTGATGCTTTCATTAACTGTAGATATGGTGATATGTATATATCTGATGGTAATTCAACTAAGAAATTCACTCTATATCCTCCAACAAAAACAATCATAGAGAAAGACGACAAAGAATGGATTGATGATGAAAATGATATTTAGCCTCTCTTTACTATTTCAACCATTAGTGAATATAGTCAAATCTTAAATACAATGGAAAATTTTGAATCATCTCCAGAATATGAACATGATCAGTTTCAAGAAAAATATAATATTGAATTTTTGTCATCTAGGTAGATGTCTCTTTATTCCATGGAAGAATTTGGTAGCTCTACAGTTGAAATCTTTCCAGGGAAAACATTGAACATAAATAATAACTTGGAAAAATTACAACAGGAAAAGCCAATCAAAACTTTACAACAACATTCTTCTGCATATGCATGGGAATACACTAACATGAAAGTAATTAGTCCTAAGACTTGTATATATCACATCTACATTGAGGAAAATTGTAAACCTGTCAGACGATCTCAAAGAAGGATGAATCCAAATCTTAGGGAAATTGTGAAAGAAGATTTGCAAAAATTGATGAATGTAAATTTTATTTACCTAATTTCAGACAACCAGTGGGTTTCTCCTCTAGTGATTGTGCCTAAAAAGAATGGTAAATGGAGGGTATGTATTGATTATTCAGAATTGAATAAAGCTACCCTGAAAGATCATTTTCCTTTGCCCTTTATATATCAAGTGTTAGATAAATTAGCAGGTAAGAAGTACTTCTCATTTTTGGATGGTTTTAGTGGTTATAATCATATTCAAGTAGCATTGGAAGATCAAGATAAAACCACATTCACCTACCCATGGGGAACTTATGCCTACCAAGTACTCCCTTTTGGATTATGCAATGCACCTACAACATTCCAAAGAGTAGTACTAGGAATTGTTTCTGATTT
The DNA here is from genome assembly GCA_000404065.3 of Pinus taeda. Taxonomy (NCBI): domain Eukaryota; kingdom Viridiplantae; phylum Streptophyta; class Pinopsida; order Pinales; family Pinaceae; genus Pinus; species Pinus taeda. Next base: position 78,196 of record APFE030820717.1, on the reverse strand, counting down.
AATACATGATTGTGTAGAGGTATATATGGATGACTTTACAGTTTATGGGAATGCATTTGAGGAAGCACTAGAAAACTTGGAAAAAGTTCTTAAAAGATGTAAGGAAGCAAACATTTAACTAAGCCATGAAAAATGTGTTATGATGTTCACAGAAAGGATTGTTTTAGGACATCATATTTCAGGAGATGGAATTAAGGTTGATAACTATAAAGTTGAAGTCATCTCTAAATTATCAATTCCAAGTTGTCATAAGGATGTTAGAAATTTTCTAGGATTCATAGGATATTATATAAGGTTTATATAAAATTTCACTAAACTAGCATCACCACTCCTCAAATTTCTCACCAAAGATTATGAATTCAATTGGAATCATGATTGCCAGTTGGCATTTGAGACTTTGACAGAAAAATGTCTAAGGCACCCATATTAAGAGGTCCAAATTGGAAACTACCTTTTCATATTTCAATAAATGCTTTAGATACAGCTCTGGGATTTGTATTAGGACAAAAAGATTTGATCCCTTATGCCATCTATTACACAAGCAATAATTTGACTCCCACTGAGTTAAATTACATTGTAACTGAAAAGGAATTCTTTGCTGTTGTTCATGCTATCAACAAGTTCAGATATTATATAACAAGTTATGAAACATGTTCATACAGATCACTTTGCAATTAGGTACTTAATGAATAAACTGATTACTAATGGCAGAGTTACAAAATGGTTATTACTCCTGCAAGAATTCAACATCATTGTTTTAGATAGACCTGGGAAACAAAACACAGTTGCCAATTTCTTGTCTAGAATTCAAAATATCAAAGATGACACTCCATTTGAAGATAAATTTCCTGATGAATATCTTTTTGCAATAACTACTCAAACCCCTTGGTTTGCAGATATTGCTAATTACTTAGTCACAAGAAAATTACCTTCACGTTTGTTTCCTAAGGAGAAAAGAAAAATCAGTCAAACAAGTAGAATTACTCATGGATTACTAATGAATTGTATAAAATAGGTCTAGATCTCATGATCAGAGATGTGTTCGAGAAGATGAAATTCCTGAAATTCTTAAAGCATGCCATGATGAACCTTGTGGTGGACACTTTGTTGACAAGAGGAAAGCCTATAAAATCCTTCATTTAGGATATTATTGGCCCCCATATTCAGAGATGCCAAAGAATATGTCAAAAGGTGTGACAGTTGTCAAAGGGTATGGAAACCTACTCCTTCAAATGAAATGCCACTTCAAACTCAGGTACTCATTGAACCTTTTGAAAAATGGGCCTTGGATTTCGTTGGACCAATTAATCCTCCATCTTAAAAAAAGAAGTATATTTTGGTATGCACTGATTATGTCACCAAATGGGTAGAGGCTAAAGCATTACCTTTTGCTAATGAAAAATATGTAGTTAATTGTCTTTTTGACGACATCATCACTCGTTTCAGTGTTCCAAGAGAAATAGTGACAGATGAAGGATCTCAATTTACATCTAAAATGGTGGAAATACTTGTGGAAGAATACAAGATAAAACATAGGAAGTCTACTACTTACCATCCACAAGCGAATGGTCAAGTTGAATCTGCTAATAAGGTGATTGAAGGAATTCTCACTAAGATTGTACATCTACACAGAAGAGATTGTGCAGAAAGGCTTCCTAAGGCCTTATGGGCCTACAGAACTACATGGAGGAACACAATAGAACATACTCTTTATGAGATTGTTTATGGGAAGCAAGTCTTGTTCCCTATAGAGTTTGAAATCATAACCTTCAAGATGGAAGTCCAATGGATTTATCAGAAGCACAAAAACATAGATTGGAGCAACTCAATGAGCTTGATGAAATCAGGCAAGATGCAATTCAAAGAACTAGTTTAGTCCAACAACAAAGGGCTAAATGGCACGATAATTATATCAAGGAGAAGAAGTTTCGAGCAGGAGATTGGACACTTTTATTCAATTCAAAATTCAAATATTTTCAAGGGAAGTTACAGACTCATTGGCTTGGGCCATATGAAATTGAAGAAGTATTTAATAATGGAGCAGTGAGAATAAGGACAATATATGAGAGAAAGGTACCTCTTCTTGTAAATGGTCATCGGTTAAACATATGTCATAAGCCAATTTCAAGGGAGGATTTTGTTGGAATTTTCCAAGATACACTGAGATGAAGTTGGTGAAGAAGAACTCTTCTTCTCCACTAACTTAGTTTTTCTTGTATATATATATATATATATATATATATATATATATATATATATATATATTATAAAATAATAAAAAGACATAAATAAAATGTATAAGTCTGAAAACCAATTGTTCATTGGCTTACTTATACAGGAAATACAGGGTGAAAATTAGAGATTGATGACATCCTATATTTCCTATTTTCTTTCTGTATTAAGTAGTGACATAAAGCTACATTCATTTGTAGTGCCTAATCCACAAATTCATTTCATTTCATCTCATCTCACTTCAATTTCATTCCCTTTCACTGTTATATTTCATTTTCCTTTCATTACACTCCATTTTCATTTCATTTCACATTCATGTTCCATAGCCATATTTCATCTTTATCATGTTCTACAGCTAATTCCATTCTACAGCCAATTTGATTCTGCAGCCATATCTCATTCCGCAGCTTTGTTCCAAACAAATGTTGATTGCTGGGAATTGAAGAATATTTTTTTGAAGACTGATATGCTAAGAAGGGTATCTGTGGATCAACATCAAAGAAAAACAACAAACAAAAAGATTAAGTTCAAAGAGGTAAAAGTGAAAAAATTTATTATAAAATAGCAAGGTTAGAACATAGAGTATGTATAATATGGGCATTCATATGTTTCCATGACAAACCATCATTTGATTTGATTCCAACATCTATCGTACTGCATATCCACCATATCCTCCATATTCCATCACATAACGGTCCATAATTAACTCCCTCATTTTTTCTAACAGTATCTTCTTTGGGTGACTTTGGTGCTTCTTGGAAAGGGTTTCTAATGAGGAAATCCTCCGAGGTATCTCCTATGCCTTTTAAATGAAACTCAATCAATATCTTTATCAACCCATGATGGTACGTGGTTGTATTTATGAACTCTATTTTCTTTTGCACATTTGAGGCCATCCTTCTTAAACTATTTAGTAGGAAGAAAGGAAGATTGATTTTTCTATTTTCCAGAAAAATCATGAATAAATGTATATGGTAGACATACATGCAACCAAATCTCCCCTCACAGGTGATAAATTTCTATAATATCAAAAGTGTGCTCCTCCACTTACTTTGAAGAGCTGAAATGGGAATTCCTTTTCTAAAAACAGAGACATCCATACTTGGGATCCTGAGTATTGAGGAGGCGAAGGTTATTGCCAGGGTTGCTTAGTTCCATCACCGTAAATTCAGGGAAGCTATTGAAATTGAAAGAAGGCTAAGCAATCTCAACAGAGATGATGGCTGGAAGATTAGTAGCTGTTGGATCCTAGCCCTTTCTTCATAGTCTTGCTTTTTCTAGCTTTCGTTAGTTCCCCTTTATTTCGCAAATTTTTTCCTTGGAGCCTTGTCTTTTCCTTCCTCCTAGGGTTTCTCCTTTTGACTATATATATATATATATATATATATATATATATATATATATTATATATATATATATATATATATAATATGTCACTTGCTTGATTTATTTATTTTTAATTAATTAATTGATTTAATTTAATTTTTAATTTTATTTAATTAATTATTATTTATATTATGTTTTTTTTTAATTTAGTTATATTTTATTTATTTAGTCATTTATTTATTTATTTTATTTTATTTTTTATTTAAAATTAAATAATTTTTTTTTTTTTGCCTTTTTATTAACTTTCTTAATTAAACTATATATATTATAAATTTTGCTTATGTGTATTTTCAATTTATTTTATTTATTTTCTCGTTCTAATATGGTTCTAACTAACCTTTGTAATATATTCTTTATATATATGTGTGTGTGTGTGTGTGTGTGTGTGTGTGTGTGTGTTGTGTGTGTACATTATACATATACAATATACATATACATATAACATATACATATACATATACATATATAATATATATACTTTAAGTCCCATTTAAATAACAATTTTTAATTTTTAATTATCAAACAATAAGTTTTTATCTAACCTCTAACACCATTTAAATTATTTTATTTTCACATAATTTAACTAATTTCCATTAAATCTTGACTCTGGTCCTAAAGTCAAAATTAGTTGTTAGTCAAGATAGTTGTTTGAGTCTCTGCTCAGACTATTTAACATGCTAAGTTGGATCTGTTTCTTCAACTTGTCCTGACAATGAACCACACTTGTTGGTTTGAAATGCGTCAACAAATGATTTATCTTGTGTTTTACGCCGAATAATTTCTCTTAAAATTAAAAAATGTTAGAAGAAGTAGAAAAAAGAAGATTGGTATAACTATTAAAGACAGACCTGAGTCTTCATTACAGAAAGATGATGAAAAATTAATATTTGAAGAACTGACAGAAATCAGGAAGCAAATCAGGGCAAGAGGAAAAATAAGAAAGGAGAAAAAGATAACAGAGGAGGAGAATGTAAGTCATCCACAACCTAGAAGAAGCTCTAGACTCTGAGGTTTGGTAAAGAAAACATCATCAAAAGGGACAGAGTACATAAACTTAGAAGAGGAAACCCCATAAACTTCTCCTATTAACATCACTTCTACACACAGTCCTCAAAATTCTCCTGACCATCATTTTGAAGGTAGCCCAAGCAGAAGATCTCCAGGAATAGACCGAGTGAAGCAACAAATATATGATTATATAGAGTCAATGGAGAAGAAAAGTACCTCAGTGAATCTAGAACCCTCTTTCAATCGCCAAGAACCTCTAATTGACTCTCTCAAACAGGAAATTTATGAATTAGAGATATCGAACAGACATATCAAACAGGAGAATGAAACCTTGAAGGAACAAAGTAAATTGGACAAGGAAATTCATGATAATACCATTCTACATCTAGGACTGTGATATAAGAAAAATAGGAATATTAAAAGAAATAATAAAAGTATGAACATAACAGTCATCAACCTCAAATACAGGCTTCTTATGAGGAAACCCAGAGTGACAGTCACTTCAAAGAGAAGAAAAAGAAGAAAATTATATATACTAGCAAAATTGTCTAAGCAAATGCATTAGAGAGGAAGAACTCATATTTTTGGCAAATTTCACGAGGACATGCAATGCTTTTGCAGTGGGGGTATGTTGGACCTCAGAATTACCTTCCCCTTGACATTTGTTCTCACATTTTTCTCTTGATTTCTCAGGATTACAGATCCAATCAATGATAAATGCTAGGTTTTGTCTTAAGAAATCATTAAAATGATTACCATACTATATTTTCATGTTCTTGCTATTTTAATTGCAAATTAGCTACAAAACATAGCCTATTCTACAGCTAACTTTGGGTTCTGTAGCTACTCTCATGGTCTGGCAGGTTACAGGTGTCAAATGAAGAACTGGGTCACATAGGCATTTCTAGAATCATCTCCACATGGATTCTATCCTACTCACTCAGTCTAGATCAACAGAAGAGCATGCCTAAAGCCATGGTCAAACATGGTGTCAAATACGTTATCTAGTAGCAGTAGGACCCTTGATTTTCTCTTTTGTAGCTAATCAAGAGTCTAACAGTTATGTTTTGGAGTTAAATTGGATTAAGCCACTTGTAGCTGATCAGAAGTTGAGGAGTTAATGCGGATCAAGCCACCTGTAGCTAATAAAAATTTTAGCAGTTTCATTATAATTCGAATTAAGCCACTTGTAGCATGTTTTCTTATAAACAATCATGATAGATTCAGATCAAGCCACCTGTAACAAGATTTTCTCTTAGACTGTTATGTTATTTTTCTATAAATATCGATTGAATGAAACCGAGAAGTAGTTAGAAGCTAGAAGGAATTATATGCTTTTGTTAAATACTCTATTCAAACTTCATTTTGTTGATAATACAAACTCTATTTTGTTAATGGCGGTTTAAAAGTGCATCTTTAATTAGCTATCATCCATCCATATCAGTTGCAGAGGGCCCGTGCACTGAAGGAGGTTTGTCACTTGTTGTTTCCAGTTTAATTTCTATTACTTTGTTTTCTCTAATTTTGTTTCATTTCAATTTGTAACCAGTAGTGTAAGGATAAAATCACAGTTGTGTAAGTCTTATTCTTTTGAGATATTGTATGAGAAATGACTGAATGAAAAATGAAGTAATGAGAATACACAATTGCTTAGCTTCTTACTGTTTTGATTACTTGTTTTCTTAGCATAGAACTGTCAATTAGCTGTATTAATAGATTTTCTCAAAACCATTTCGAAATGTTGATAATTCTAACTTAAATGGTTAAATATCTAATTCATGCAGTGATTGATCTTACTCAACACATTGTTAGTTTTACAAACTATCATCTTTTCTTTTCTGTTTTCATGTCATTATTTAGTTGCATCACTTGACATTCCAAAAAAGCATTTCAAGGAGATTGATTCTATAATATCCCAAAATTGAATGGTTGAATGGCTAAATGAATGCAGTTATTGAATTACCTTCTCCATCAGCATCACTTATTGTTTTTAAGAATTAGATCCATGCATTAGGACTAAATAGTAGGATAAGGTAGATGCTCTGTTTTTTTCCTTATTAGGTTCTAACTAGTTAAAAGGTGCTTGGTTCATTTTTAGGAGATTAGACTAACTTAAGAACCTTTCCTTTCCTTTAAAACTCATTAGATCCATGTAAATCTCTCGTAGATTGTATATTCTTAAACATCAAAGAATAGAAACCCCCAAAACAAACACACAAATATTAAACAACGAAGTAAGAGAAAAGTTAAACATATAGTGCATAACACTTCATCAGTCTACAAACCTCGGTAGATAATTCATGCAAGCAATTTAGGACACTAAATTGAGTAAACAGTCCTTACACCATTACCAAGGTTGTGGGAGACACTGCATTTAAGCTCAGCATTCCCGCATTCCTTGGCTTGAACCCAGTTTTCAATGTCGACCACCTTTGACCATACTTCCCACCATTGCTAGACACATCAGACATTGCAGAACATCTCACACCTACAGAGTTAAATCCAGGTTGCATGGAACAAGCCACAACTAATCAGATCATGGACATGCAGATGAAGAACACCCAACATCAAAGGATCCAACTATATCTAGTTGTCAAAGCAGACCAACTCCTTCACTAGGGCAAGTGGTTCACCAGGGACAAAGTTCAATAGAAGTTTCTCATCTCATTGAAGAACTCAACGCAATGGGGAGCATTGGTTTGTAAGGGGGAAGGAATTATCTAGGTGGATTGGTGTCCACCTGTCTATTCCACTTGGACCCCCACCATTATTTCTTTCAGTTTTTCAATTTCCTTATTCGTAGCACAATTTACTATTTTTGGCAGTTTTTCAGGTCCATGATGCAAGGTTGTCCCTGCAATACCCAGAATTGTTTCCTACCATGATTATAAAATGCATTACCCATATTTATACTAAACACAAAACTTCAAGTCCGACAATTCCCAATTCTCAATCCATAATTAAATTCAATATCTTACAAACATTTTCTACTCACCATACCTTACCCAATCGATCACCAGTGATACGCTTTTTCTCCCATCTGTGGACTACACCTTCGTTCATATAGTAATCTCCATCTTCGGTCGATTTCTATAGTTATGCCTCCAGTCCTTCAGCATTTTATTTCAATTAAGACTGCTCTCTCCAGCCTTGGAATTGAGTTTTGCTTCAACCTCGAACTCACTTATTTTAATGCCAGCGCTCCCAGTTTATACAATCCACCATCATTCCACCTCTACACTTCTCGATGCCTTCATCGGATGCTTTCTGCTCTGCATATAATGCTTCTCATCACTTATCAATGTGTTCACTGGGTTATATCACACAGCCGAATTGCACCGTTTTCCTTTGAGTATATAATGCATTCGATTGGATAATCAAACACTGCTTAGATCAACGTTTTTTTCTCTTCGTTCCTTTCAACACCATCAATTCCTAGTGTTGACACTAAATCACCATAAACTTATATAATACCAAGTTCTTTCAATGCACCAATGCAATTACCATCTCCGTTCTAATGCCAATTCCCATGCTCCGATTCGATTCAATCAGAATCATAAATCGCAAAGATTCAAATGCCAATCCTGTTGATTGCCACAGTTCTGATCCGATCCAATCAGAAATCGGAGATCGCACATTCCAATGTCATACAATGTGATTTGTAAACTTCTTTCCGATCCGATGCGATAGTCTTATCGGACCCGATGTGCCATACAAAATAATTTATATGTTTCCAAATCCGCTCAAAAGGTTCCACTAAATGATTTACGCCATTTCTTTGTGTTAAAACTTTATTCAATTCACAAATGTCGACGTGCCAGAATTACATTAAACATGGGAATTCTACAATTTAACATAAAAACACACAGATCGCAGCCACTACAATCAAATTACAAAGGAAAGTAACACATCTATCCGCACGAATTCTTCCACATTGAAACATGAAACATTTATTTTATTCACAAACGGAGTCTCGACCTTTTGCCTAATTACACAAAAAATGATCTCTGTTTTGCATAGCACAGTCCTCACACACACTTCTAAACTTACACTTCACCCCAAACCTACTCTAATCTCAGTCACTCTAATCTCTCTAAAATAATCCTCCCCTCGCTTATTACAAATTTTCTCTATTTATTCTCCACTTGAATAATTCTCCAAAAATATCCAATAGAATTTCCTATTTTTTTCAAGATAGAACAGAATTCTTCTATTCTGTTGCTTTTCAAGCACACCTAGACTAACAACTCTATCCCAAAATCCAAAATAAGCTAATCTCCCATTTATTACAATAACAAACTATTTGAGGAATCCAACTTCCTCAGTAAATCAATTTTGGCTGACAGTCGGTGAATTTCACTCTGTTTTAGCCACAACATGTGACCATTTCATCACATTGCTGGCTAGGTCTAGATGCTCCTGCATCAGACTCCCAAAGTTTAAATTAACCATGATCTCCTGATCATGTACTTCATGTCTATCTCCTCCTAGATCCCATAGTTGCTTTGATAATTTATCCTCGGTTATTGATGTTGTTGTTTTTCCTTCAAGTCTCTGTCCACTATGCTGTAATGCCTCACTATCTACTGCTGTCCTTTTCACATATTTCACTGTTGTTTTGCTCATTTTTTTTCGCAGTTTTCCATTCCCTTCACCTGTACCATTTCTTCCAGCCAATCTTCCTTTCTTCTTTTGTCCTGTATTTGTTTTATTGGAATGCTGTAGTATGAGTTTCTAGAACTCTTTCAATTCTTTGTCCATTTCACTTTCCATGTGTTGAATACTATTTTGTTGAAACTGATTGTGTTCTTGAATTAGAACATCATAATCTCTGTGCCCATAATCTTCCATATACATTTTTGAAATGTACAAATGCCTTTTCCCAGGTCCTTCTCTGGTTTCTCATTCATGACTTCATCATTCCTTACTTCAAATTCCAGCATACCTATGTCTCCACAAATTTCTTAAAAACTCAACTTTAGTTCAGCAGTTTCATAACATAAATTAACCACCATTTCCTCATTCTGAGGCTTTCTGATCTCACCCTCCATTAATCCAATCTGTTCTTTCGAATTAATTCTTGTTTCAGATTGATTCCACATTGCCTTTTTTTTGCATGTAAATCTTCATCAAAATTAATCAACTCAATAAGCACAAATTCTTTACCTGGCTTCCTCATCAAAAGATTCGACTTATACCACAAATCTACCATCCCATCTGGAAGTTCTTTCAAAAGTTCTGCACAATCTTCACTAACTGCATTGTCCACAATATCTGTCTTTAATCCTTCTTTACTATGGCTTTCTTCAAGGTCAATGATCTTCAATGACTGCTCAATCCTCAATAGTTGTCCTCTTTTAGCTGCAGTTTTAAACAACTCAGTGTATCCTTTGATTTCAATAATTCTTTTGCCATCCTCCTTTGGACTTATTCTTTGAATATCATCTGAGTGGACATCTCCCTGCACTTGATTGTAACTTCCCTCCTTATTCTGCATATGACTATGAGTAGTCATCTCTTCATCTGTTAATACAACAGCCTCTAATAACTGTTTTTCTTTCCTCAAGTTGATATGACCTACAAACACACAACAACCTTCAGTTTTCAAAATACAATACCTTCCATTTTCTTTTGATGCTTCAAGCACCAATCCTCCATCATAGATCTTTTGGATTTCAGCGGATCCTTCTTGCTGTGACCCCATTTATTTGAGTCTTTCCTTTTTTAACAAATCAATATGAATTTGTTGAAGTTCGCTGAACTCGTTCATCAACTTGCCATTCCACCTCTGTTGCAATAGATTCCAATTCACCCTTTTCTTCAGTCTCCATCTGTATCTTCGGTCTTCACTTGTCTTTCTTTATACTGCCAGACCAATTTTTGGTTCTTCATTCTGCTGCCAGTTTCTATACTTCTGCAATTTAATGCCTTCCTCAAATTCACTCTTATGTAGTTGATCATTCCTTCCAAATTTTTGGTTATTTCCATATTCATCTTGCTGAGTTAATATTTTTGTCTCCTTCATGCCTCTGAAAACATAACTTCCTTGTTGCTCTTGATCTTTCATCTCACCTTCAAATAATTGGTGCTCAATTTCTCTGATTTCAGCATCATATTTATTAATGTTTTCTTCCACATCTTTTCCTCCATCAGGTTCTGTAAGCTTTTTTTCTCCTTTAGGTTCCTTGACTAATTTCTCCAAGAATTCTATTTCCTTGTGAAATCCCTCATCAGTTCATCACAATTTCCATTTTCAGCTTCATTCTTTTCCTCGCAATACTCCTGAGTTGACCTATTTTCTACATTATCATATTGCAAGCATCTTTCATCAATTCCATTAAACAAATTCATTGATTTACCTTCTTGTAGTCCCACTATGGAATTGTCACTAGACTTCTGATCTATATCAACCTCATCCAACTGTTTCACACCAAACATGATTTCATCTATGAACTCCTTCTGTTGCAGTAGATCAACGCCTTCTTCCTCTAAAAGGGATTCTCCATCATACTTCATCTCAAGAGCTTCATTCCTGTTTGTGACAATTTCATCAGACTGTCCATCATCCTCGACATATCCTGCAAACATACACAAACTATAAAAATTAAAATCACAAGGCTTCATTGCATCATCTGCTTCCTTTGTCAACATATCTTCGAAATTTTCTGAACTATGCCAATAGTCCATGAGATCTTCAAATGACCTCTCATTATCCTCTTTCCCCAACAATTCACCTTGCTCTGGTTTACAAATGGAAACTTTCATTTCTACTTCTACTTCTCTGAATTCCTCTGATTCCTCTTGAGCACTCAATATCTACTCAATCTTTCTCAACTCTTCTACTATCTCTAACTTCACTTGCTTATTTCTCTTTTCCCATAGCTCTTGCCACTTTGCTCTTTTCCTCATGGTCCAACCATTCTTCTAGTCTTCAACACTTCTCTGCAGCATCCTCATCAATATTCCAATCTGTAATTCTATCTCAACTTTCTCTTTGTCAAATTATTCTTGACTCATCCTCAAGCCATTTGCTTTGGCATCTTTCCTTCTGCTGTGGTTTCTTTGTGAACTTCTGCTAATACTATCTATAGTCATTTTTTTCTCCTCTATTTCCATAAGCTCCTCACTCCTCTGCAACAAGCCTCTGCAACAATAGCCTCTTCTGCTGCCACTTACCTCACTAAGCTCTCCTCACTCAGTCTTTTGGTAAGCACGATCCTCTGTCTGGAATCTTCTCTCGAGCAACACCTTTCCTCCCTCTAGGCTTCTGCAATCTCTCACTTTCTCTTCCAAACCACTTCAATTGTCTCTTTGTCCAATCTCTTGTTGGATTTTTTTTTCAAGTTCATTGCCACTTTTAAGGACTTTCCTTATTTTTCTTTTAAGAACGCATCTGGTTCTTCTCTCACAGTTTCTCTTGATTTATATTACTGCAGCCTTCACTTTTTCAACATGCTACTATTTTCATACCTCTGTAGTCTTGAATCTTCATAAGTAGACATCTTCAATTTCCACAGAGCCTTCCTGCTCTAATACCAAAATGATGCAGGGTTGTCCCTGCAATACCCATAATCTTTTCCTACCATGCATATAAAATGCATTACCCATATTTACACCAAACACAAAACTTCAAGTCCGGAAATTCCCAATTCTCAATCCATAATTAAATTCAATATCTTACAAACATTTTCTAATCACCATACCTTACCCGATCGATCACTAGTGATGCGCTTTTTCTCCCATCTGTGGATTGTGTCTTCGTTCATACAGTAATCTCCATCTTCAGTCAATTTCTATAGTTATGCCTCCAGTCCTTCAACGTTCTATTTCAATTAAGATTGCTCTCTCCAGTCTTGGAATTGAGTTTTGCTTCAAACTCGAACTCACTTGTTTTAATGCCAGCGCTCCTAGTTTATACAATCAACCATCATTCCGCCTCTACACTTCTCGATGCCTTCATCGGATTCTTTCTGCTCTGTGTCTAATGCTTCTCATCACTTATCAACGTGTTCACTGGGTTATATCACACAGCCAAATTGTGCCTTTTGCCTTTGACTATATAATGCATTCGATTGGATAATCAAACACTGCTTAGATCAGTGTTTTTTTCTCTTCGTTCCTTTCAACACCATCAATTCCTAGTGTTGAAACTAAATCACCATAAACTTATATAATACCAAGTTCCTTCAATGCACCAATGCAATTACCATCTCTGATCTAATGCCAATTTCCATGCTCTGATCCGATTCAATTGGAATCGGAAATCGCAAAGATTCAAATGCAAATCCTGCCGATTGCCACAGTTCTGATCCGATCCAATCGGAAATTGGAGATCGCACATTCCAATGTCATACAATGCGATTTGTAAACTTCTTTATGATCCAATGCGTGGTCTTATCGGACCCGATGTGCCATAAAAAACAACTGATATGTTTCCAAATCCGGTCAAAAGGTTCCACTAAGTGATTTACGCCATTTCTCTGTGTTAAAACTTTATTCAATTCACAAATGTCGACGTGCCAGAATTACATTAAACATGGGAATTCTACAATTTAACATAAAAACACACAGATCGCAGCCACTACAATCAAATTACAAAGGAATGTAACACATCTATCTGCACGAATTCTTCCGCATTGAAACATGAAACATTTATTTTATTCACAAACGAAGTCTCGGCCTTTTGCCTAATTACACAAAAAATGATCTCTGTTTTACATAGCACATTCCTCACACACACTTCTAAACTTACACTTCACCCCAAACCTATTCTAATCTCAGTCACTCTAATCTCTCTAAAAGAATCCTCCCCTCGCTTATTACAATTTTGCTCTATTTATTATCCACTCGAATAACTCTCCTAAATTAACTAACAGAATTTCCTATTTTTTTCAAGATAGAATAGAATTCTTCTATTCTGTTGCGTTTCAAGCACACCTAGACTAATAGTTCTATCCCAAAATCCAAAATAAGCTAATCTCCCATTTATTACAATAACAATCTATTTGAGGAATCCAACCTCCTAAGTAAATCGATTTTGACTCGCAATCGGTGAATTTCACTTTGTTTTAGCCACAACATGTGACCATTTCATCACATTTCTGGCTAGGTCTAGATGCTCCTGCATCAGTCCTGAACTTCCCAAGACGTTTTGAGGCACTAAATGATGTTTTTTTGGACAAATAGAACCAAAATGCATTGTAAATTGATGTTGGTCATTCAAAAGTTGTAGTCTTCGGATATATCTTTCTAACGAGGTATTGTGCATGTCAAATGAAGATCGTATGCAAAAGTTATGACCCCCGCAAGTTGATCTACCAATTTACCCAAACGGGGCCCATAATTTGGCGCTTCATCCCCTAGGGTCGGTTTTTTGGATATTTATGGTTTTTTGTTTCTTCTCTATAATAAATAGGCCTTTGAGTCTTATTGTAAGACAATTCAGAGGCATGTAGCTCCGAGATCTCTTCGCAGAGATAAGCTACCATGACCCGAGCTAGTCTTATTTCCATTCTATTTGTAAGCATACTTCAATATTTGATATTAATGAAATGAAGTGTTATTTATGTTGCATATTTGTATTTATGGTCATATATGTAATTTTTTGTGTTCCTATTTAAATCTGGATCAAGAAAACCTAGTTGGAAGGTGAGGCCACTTCGCTCTCTTTCTCTATCTGAAAATATGGTTGCAGGTACAAAGAAGTAATGTATATTACACGTGGGATGCTATAGTGCACAGATTCTCTCTATGTGCTCTACCTCCTATCTCTTCTGGATATCTTTGCTCAGTGATGGAACAAAATACTCTTGAAAGAATGGAATGCCTCTTCCTCCTAGTGCCTCGGTTATAACACAACCCGATAGCCTACTAGTGGTTAAGTTTGACTACATTAAATCTTAACTCGAGTTACAATATAGACTCTTCTAGAGTTTTTTAGATCACAATCTGTTATGAAACTAGCTTACAAAAAGATAGAAAAGATAGATCATCACCTTAGAAATAAGCCTCTTCGAGGGGGAAACCTCCTTTACATTACACAAATGAACAATTCTTGGATTATACAAATGACAAGACCTCCTTTCTATATATAGGAGTCTAAGGGGTCATAATATAGTCAGAGCCGACATAACAATAATAATGTAACGGCACAATAATAACAATAGTGGGCTCTATGGGGCACAATAATAATAATATGGGGACTACATGGGTACAACAATATAATAAGGGGGTTGTACTAATAACAATAAGGGGTTACACTAGTAATATAGGGGCCTAACATGCCCCTCTCCTTCGAAAAGTGTTGTCCTCAAAGCTTGAGTAGTTTTTGATGTTTTTGTATAAATTCTTGTCCTCCCATGTGGAATCTTCAACAGGTAAGTTCTTCCACTTGATGAGATACTCTGAAATTGATCTATTTCGTAGCTACCTATTTCTCGGTTCTGTGACTACTTTAGGTTCCAATATTATTTTTCATTCATTGTCATGTTCTCGCAATACTGTTTGAACTGGGATCTTTTGCAACTTTTGAATGAGTTCCCACTCCTTTGGGCATATGGATATCTATAAGGCCTGATGTTTGGAGGAACACTTCCTGGAATCAAATGAATAGCATGATCATGATCACGAATAGGTGGGAGGTCTTTGGGAGTCTCAAATACCTTGGAATAATTGTCCAAAATGTTTTGGAGATATGGAGAAATACATGATTTCGATTTGGGATCCTCTAGTGAGCATAATTGTGCAATTGTGCCTCATTTTTCTTTATTTAGAAGCTTTGTCATGATGTTAGAGTTGATAATATTTCCATGTTTCCCTTTGATACTCCTCAATTCAACTTCCTTTCCTTCCCAAAAAAATTTCAAGAAAAGTTCTTGAAAATTAAAAGCTATTGTACCAAAAGATTGTAGCCATTGGACTCCTAGTAGAACATCAGCACCACCCATTGGAATGGAAGGCATTGGGCTATTCAATACATATTCTCCCATGTATAGCTTGATATTATGGCACTTTCTAGAGAAATTTATGGTTCCTCCACTTGCAACCATCACTTGACACTCTGGTGCTAGATATAGGAAGCAGTTCAATTTCTTGGCTATCTTACAATGAATAAAATTACCGGTACTACCTGAATCAATCAACACTATTACCTTTTTCTTCTTGATATGTCCTTCTATCTTTATAGTTTGAGCAGTGGTAATTCTTGCCAATGATTTACAAGATATGGTCGGATTCATTTCTTCTTTCTCTGGGGCTGGGTCCCGGCATATATCCTCTTCTTTTGATTTTTCTTGATCCTTTTCTTCCTCCTCTTCATACTCTATGTAAAATAATTTCTTCTCAGCACACTTATGACCTTTAGTGCATTTGCTATCACAATTATAACAAATCCCTTTTTCTCTTTTTTCTTCCAATTGTTGTGGTGTAACCCTTGTAAGTTGTGGAAGGCTAGGAAAAACAACACTTCCATCTTTATAGTTGTGAGGGGTATACTTCCTTGTTGCCATAATTTTGCTTTCCACTTTGTAACCAAGCCCTTTTTCTCTTTCTTCTTCTAATTGTTGTGGTGTTGCTCTAAAGAAGGTGTTGCTCTTTGTATCCTCATAATGTGCTATCATTTCCTCTGTGAAACTTGACCACGTAACAAGTTGTTTACTTGAACAAAGCCCTTTATACCATAAAAATTGATTTGGTTCTAAATATCAAGATGCAATACATACCTTTTGTAACAATGGTACACCATGTAGATAAAAATATTGTTCCATTTGAAGTATCCAATTTACCGGATCCTTGCTATCAAACTCCCTCATATCGCCTTTTCTTGATTTTAGGAGCTCGATCTTGAAACAACTATAACTCTATAATTTCGGCTCTTCTAGTTCTAAAATTGTGAAATGCAGTAGCCCTCTGTGTCCTCTTTCCAATGCCACCAGCTTGATCAAAATTGGATTCTCCAAGAAAGAGTTATACACAATCTCCCAAGATGACCTGATTATATACCTTTTCAGAAGAGCAAACTTGTATAAGGTGTCACGTGTCACTATTTTGACCTTACGATCTGAAAAATATACACAGGAAACTACAGTCGATCCTCTTTCTATAACTTCTTACTAAATTTCAATCTAATTCTCAAAACAAACGTTATGACGATTTTCCCTAGGTCACCTGTTTGGCATGTAATTCGAGAGTCTGCAAAAAGGTCAACTTCCTCAGATCATATCTCCGCCCATATAGCGTGAAAAGCTCTGAAATTTGGACCTAAGGTTCAGAACGATTTCAGCCCAAATGGTATTTTTTTTTTAGTTTCTGAAACATCGCAGAAAAAAGTTATAGTGAAAATTTCACGATGGCCTATTTGGAGCAGTGAAACCCTAGAATCCAAAGCTTTGATACCAAATGTTATGAAACCAGCTCACAAAAATATAGAAAATATAGATCAACGCCTTAGAAACAAGCCTCTTCGAGGGGGAAACCTCCTTTACATTACACAAATGAAAAATTCTTGGATGATACAAATGACAAGACCTCCTTTCTAATTATAGGAGTCTAAGGGTCATAATATAGGTCAGAGCCGACATAACATATAATGTAAGGGCACAATAATAACAATAGTGGGCTTCTATGGGGCACAATAATAATAATATGGGGACTACATGGGTACAACAATATAATAAGGGGGTTGTAATAATAACAATAAGGGGTTACACTAGTAATATAGGGGCCTAACATAATCATGTGGATATCTCATTTTCCATGAATAATAGGGTTTGACGCGACATCCTCATGAATTATAGGTGTGAAAATAGGAAGGTCAACTTCTTAGTAACATAAATTTTGCATACAGACTTTCATTGACACGCTTCTTGCACCATTGGAAGATCTCATCATTTGATGCCTCAAAACTCTCTTGGAAGGTTTTAGACCTTGTTTCTTCAAATTGGTTCATGCCAGTAAAAATGGACTCGTGAGTTCATTCCTCCACTTTTTCCATTGCAAATACATTGATATGGATGAAAAGCAATAGAATGATTTAACTCGAATCACACCTCCCCATTTTGGGGGATTTTGGTCCCCAAAAGCTTTTACTGAATCAGGTGAGGGAATTTTTTGTTAACCTTTTCTCCGGTGTACCATCTAGCTTTGCCTAGAAGTTGTTCCTTCAACCCAATCTGCTAAAGGTCATGTTGCCCCTACCTTGTATTTTTGGACCTCTTTTGCAAAAATGTATCTTCTATCAACTCTACCTGAGCATCTCGTGCCAAATCCGCCATAGAAGGTAGGACTTATTTCTCTTCCTGATCTAGCATGGAAGGCTCATAGAGTTTGAAATTGTCTACATTCAAAACTAAGTAAATGCACATATATGGTGGTAAACTGAGACGATAGGTATTATCACCCACCTTTTCTAGTATCTCAAAGGGACCATACCTTAGATATTTGATTTTCTTACCAAGACCCTGAAACCTCTCCTTATTCAATTGTAGTCATACTTTATCTCCTAGCTTGAATGATTTATTTGTTCTATGATGATCATGTCTAGTCTTACACTTCTCCCGCGACTTCTACCATGTTTCTTTTACATGTAGATGGATTTGTCTGACCTTCTCTATAAACTTTTCAGCCCTCAAAGCATCTCTTGTAAGATCTTCCCTCACTCTTCCTTGTTGCCCATATGAAATATCCAAAGGTAAAGGTGGAAAATATACAAAACAAGTCTCAAATGGGGCCTTTCATGTAGAAGTGTGGACTGCTCTGTTATAAGAATGTTGTATATATACCAAATTTTCATCCCAAGTCTTCGGATGCTTCTAGTTGTATCCCCTTATAACATGCACCAAATTCATGTTGGCTACTTATGTCTACTCATCTGTATGTGGATGGAATTTTTTAGATCTCTTCAACTTTGTGTCCATCTTCTCCCATAATGTAGTCCAAAATGCATTGAGAAATATTGTGTCCTTGTCTGAAATGATGCTCCTTGGTATCCCAAAGTGGACCCAAACCTATCCAAAGAACAAGTTTTTTGCTTCTTGTCTACTGATGGTCTTTTTATGGGGCATAAGAACCCACATCTTGTTTAACCTATGAACTATCATGAACAAGTAGTCATGTCCCTTCCTGGTTGTTGGTAAACCTCCCACAAAGTGCATGGAAATGCTTTCCCAAGGACGAGTAGGTACAGGTAAGGGATGATATAAACCATGTTTCCTATTTTTAGGCTTGTTGGTAGAAAAAAGCATGAATCCTACTATGATCCTAGCTACCTTCTCTTACATATTTGGCTAATACACATACCTCTACAAGTTATCCATGCTCTTCCCTACACCAAAGTTCCATGCAACCTTGGAGGTCTGAGCCTCTCTAGTCAGTTGAAAACACTCACCTTTAGGAACACATAGCTTATCCAGCTTGTAGAGTAACCCATCCTAGTGATAATATTTAACATTTTTGTCATCATCATGCACAAGACTCTAACTCTACAACTATTGATACACCTCCCTGAAGTCCTCATCTTTTGATTATGCATCTTAGGATGCATCATGGGTGAATTGCTCCATGTGCATAAGGGTCCCCAAAGCTGTAATATTTGATGTGTGTGACCTTGAAAGCACATCGACCAACTTGTTTGTGCTTCCCTTCTTTTACATGATCACCAAATGAAACTATTGTAAAAACACCATGCACTTGTAATGTCTGGTCTATTGTACCTTACAACTGGTGATTTGTGTGGATTATTATCTCCTTTTCCATCAGATAGTGATTCCACTTATTCACAACTTGCACCATGGCATAAAGTTCCTTATCAAAGGTAGTGTAGTTAAGAACTTACCCATGAAATACTTCATATTGGTAGGAAACAAGCCTTCCTCCTTGCATCAAGAAAACTCCCATAGCATACTCACTCTCATCTATCTCCAATTCAAAGGGCCATTGTAAGTTTGGTAATGACAAAATTGGTGCTTAATTGATATTCTTCTTTAGCTCCTCAAAAGAATTATGTTGATATTTTGCGCACTGTAAACCCTTGCCACTTGATTTTATGGCATGGAGCAATGTTGGTACCACTGAAAATGAGGCTATGAATTTCCTTGGGTACCGTGCTTCCCCAATGAAACTCCTGGCCTCAGAAACATTAATAGGCACTAGCAATATCATGATGGCCTCCATCTTGGAAGGATCTATCTTCATATCTCCTCCACTGATCACATACACCAAATACACCAAAGACTAACTCACACTTCTTGAGATTTTCTAGCAGTTTGTGCTTCTTTAATGTTTCCAACACCTGCGTCAAATGTGAAATATGCTCCTCCCAGGTAGAAGTATATACTAGCATATCATCTAGATAGAAAATAACAAATGAATCTATAAAAGGGCAGAATATATCATTCATTAATCTCATAACCGTAGTTGGTGCGTTGTATAGGCCAAATGGCATAACTAACCACTCATATAAACCTTGCCTGATTTTGAAGGTGATTTTCCATGTATCTTTTTCTTTGACTCGAACCTGGTGATATCCAGACTTCAAGCCGAGCTTTGTGAACTACTTTTCTTGCTGCAATTGATCTAGCATATCGTTTATCCTAGGCAGAGGGTATCTGTTCTTGAGCATGATTTTATTCAACACCCTATAATATATACACATATGGCATGTCCCATCCCTCTTTGGCATAATGATGATGGGTGACCCACATGGTGATGCCCTCGGTCGAACGACACCCTATTCCAACAGCTGCTGCAACTGTATCTTCACCTTAATTTCTTCTATAATACACTACTTGTATAACCTAATATTTACCAATGGGGAGTCTGGAAATAGTTGTATCTCATGGTCCACTTCTCCCTTAGGTGGTAACCCTTTAGGCTCTATGAACGCATGCTTGTATGCTTATAGCAACTCCCCCAATTGCATTTTTTGTTTCTTAGTACACCCCTATAGGGATGCCTTGCCTCTTATTGACTCCTCTTCAGACTGACTTTCTATTAAAAAAATTAAACATACTTCTTACTGGAACTAATGTTAGGATATTCCGACACATAGGAAATAGTTAAGTATAACTTGGTCTATTGTAACGTTAGGTAAAGTGTGTTTGATTACTATGTACTTTTGTAACTTACAATTCGAAGCTCAAGATATGTTCTAGACATGAAGTGATCCGACGGTTCATTCTCTCCTTAGTATTACCGACACTTGATCCGTGGATTAACACCCGATTGGTACATGATCTCTATTTAAAGAGCATGGAGGGTCATTTGTAGGGTAACCGTTCATGAGAGAAGCTAATGTAAATTTTCATTCTTTATTAATAAATTGTCTGAAGTGGCTATGTTGGCTTAGGTCATGGACTGTTTCCCTCTTTGAGGGTTTTAACCATGTCAAGAATACTGGTGTATTGATCCGTGATCTATTTGTGAGCAGTGTCTTTTGGTATTCTGTCTGAGGAACTTACCCTGTAAATTCCTACAACTAATCAATTTCTTGGGTCAGTTGGAACTTACGAGTGAAATTTTCAACTTTCTTTTGTGCGCATTGATTATAATGATTTTCCATACTTGATGACCTGGTATTGGTTAGCTCTCCTCATGAATACTTTATCATGCATGTACATGTATGGACTCCCAAACATGACTCCACATACATCAAGGGGAACCACATCTAGATCTACTTCATCAATAAAATCAACAATGCATTAGGGGAATTTTGGGGTCTAAAATGAGCCTCCTAAGAAAAATGTACAACCAAAATAAAATTTATAAGAACCAATAGGATTCAAGATGATGTCAACCATGGGGGATGATTCACCATTTTTGGAGTAAAAAATTAAAATTATTAAAAAATAATAAAATAATAAAACTATTTTTTCAACTTGTATTTTCAACTTATCTCCCGAAGGTTTTACTCAAATTTTGAGAAGGAGTACTCGTGGAAGAAAAATTTAATTCCTCATCCAAGGAGTACCCATGTTGCATACTTTTGATGGACCCTGCTACACGAAAAATGAGAAATACATGAAAAAACGTGATTGCAATCACGTTTTGCATGTATTTATCATTTTTCATGTAGAAGGGTCCAACGAAAGTATGCAAGATTGGTACTCCTTGGATGAGGAATCAAATTATGCATCCAACGAGTGTCTCCACTCGTAATTTGAGTAAACCCATAGGGAGATAAGTTGAAAATACAAGTTGAAAAAAATAGTTTTTTCTTTTCTCCCTATAAAATTTGACAATGTAATCTAATCTTGTTTTATCATTTCCAGTATTATTTTATAATTTCCTTAGGAGGCCCATTTTAGACCTAAAGAATCCCCTGATAGAAAATTTAATTTTTCACTGTTTTGTTACCTTCAGCTATGCATCCTTATTTACCCATCCCAGTGGACATGGGTTTTGGATGATCACGGGCTTCTAGCCAAAACTTATTGAACAACTCTATTGTAATGAGATTCGCCCGTGATCCTAAGTCAAATAGAGCATCAATCTTTGTCTTCTTGATTGGTATCTTTATATGGAATATTTTGGTCATTTCTTTCTCTTCCTATTGCTGAAATCTACTTAGGTTCACCTCCTTCTACATTGACGTACCAAGGATCTTCTCATCCATGTACAAACTTATTTCAACTTGGTTACTTGAATCAGTGGCCATGAATTATTTTTCTTCTTTTTCTTCGAGTTTAGCTCTGGAGGAAAATTCCAACACTTCTCCTCTGTATGGCGATCAATGTTGCAGTGGTTACTAGGACCTTTGCAATGGTGTTTTATGGTTGTTGCCTTTTATATTTCCCCCCTTTTTGCTTCCTCTTCCCCTCCTTAGAAGCTTCACTTTTCTCCTTCTACTTTAATCCACTTGATTGTGCTCTTTTCGAAACAAAAAAGTACCTGAATCTTATTTATTGACTTAAATACCAAAACGAATCTCATCAACTACAAATCGGTCATTTTAAAATTTTTCTCCATAGCTGATTTAAGATTGCCTAGTGAATCTTCATTGTGAATATCATATCATCATCATACATGAAAATCATTAGAATTTTTCCTTGCTCCTTCAACTTTGTATACAATGTAGATTCACTGATGCTTCTACTAAATCCATTGTTGATTAGATATGAACCAATCATGCTATACCAAGCTCTAGGAGCTTCCTTAATCCCTTCGAGAGATTTCTTCAACTTGTATACCTTATTTTTACGACCTTTTATCTGATATTCTGGTGGCCACTCCACTTCTACTTCATATAAAAATTATTTCAAGAATGTTGATTTTACATCTATTCAGTAAACCTTCCCCCTATTTTGAGTTGCTATGGAAAATATAGATGTAACTATATCTAACCTTACAATTGATGAAAAGGTCTCAACATAATCCACTCCAGGTTGTCGTGAAAATATATTTTCTTCCAATCTAGCCCTATGCTTTTCTATTTATCCTTTCACATTGAGCTTTGTTTTGGAAACCCATTTAACACTTATGGAATATTTATACTCTAGTAATTTTACTAGATTCCATGTATCATTTTTTCTCTATGCAACCCATCTTTTCATCCATTACTTTGACCCAGTTTTCTTATTTCATTTCGTTTTCAAAACATGTCAGACAACAAGTATGTAATGAAAAATTTGAATTCACATATAAGTCCTCATAGATCTCTCTCAAACAATATTGTTTTTCAAGGCCCTAAGGAATCAGATTCACTACTTGATTGAGTAATAGTAGACTGAGTTGTTGGAGTAGATGGCTCACCTTGAACAGAATGTCTTATACCTTGTGTTGGAGTATATTTGATTGATGAATGTATTTTTGAATATCGTTAGCCTTCTTGTACAACCTGTTCCATTGAATCATCTTCTACTTGAGTTATCATTTCCCTAGCTATTATAGATATATAAATGCTTCGATCCCATGCTTCCTTTCCTAGGTACTAGAGTTGGCCTACTTTGCATTTTTACCTAGTACATTGTTGAATCTATGTGAATTTCCCTTTGGATCCATGCCCTTTCTCTTATTCTCCATCTCATATAGTTTGGTCCCTTACTAGTTACCCCTTTACGTTATTGTGGAAAGGGCACAATATTTTTGAGAATCTAGTTTAGGCCTTGGACATTATCTTTAGGAAATATAGCATCGAGGCTATTGTCCCTTGCCTTAAGAATTTCCCCATACTTATCTGTTTTCCTTACCTTAGCACATTTATAGAAATCTAGAGATCCTAGGTCTAGGAATGGTCAGGCGTAGCCTCTTCTGTAACAACCCAATTTCATCTTAGCCTAAATTTCTTTGTTTGTGATCCTTTTGCATTCAAGATCTAGGGGTGGCGAGAGTGAACACCTCTTCAAAGGGGTGGATATGACTTGGTTCAAATTACGATCAAGGAGGATTCCTAGGATCCAGGAGTCACGAGGGTGCATACCCCTTCAAAGGATCAGATACAACCTAGCCTGGATTACCTTCAAGTGGGAAATGCATCTAGGGGTTCGAGGATCTACAGGTGGCAAGGGCGGAAAGCCCTAGATGTAACAAGGACTAGATATAACTGCAATGTAACCCAATCTTCCATGGTGTGAGGATGTTGTGGACCCTGTACTATGTTGACGTGGTCATACCATGAGGGATTGCGAGGGGCTGCATGGATGTCATGTGGAAATCTATTCATGACATGGCATAATATATTTGGATAAATTTGGATGGGAATACCTTTTAATTTGGGTTTTGGATTGAGGTGAAATTTATATTCTCAGAAATCCTCGATGAGCTAAATGTGATGGTGGTGTTAGTTTTGAGATTTAAATCATTTGAGTAAATGAGGTTGTTGTAACCCTATCTTCATAACATACCTTAGTTATCGGGTCAAAGCAAACAAGTAACACCTCCAATAGCCTGAGATAAGACAAGAGGGTTGGAGGATATGTTACAATTATACTCAAAACATTCCATAAATACTTACAAACATTAACATCTTGGCTATTATGGAATCTAATCCAAGTTTTATGACCATGGCACAAATACTTTCATAAATTATAGAATATTTATTTTTTCGCAAATACTATGAGGGAGAGTGAATAAATATTTAGCTAATTAACTAAATTTTAACTATTTAAAATTCACAATATCAATCATTCAAGATAGAGCACATGAACACATATGATTTGTAATTGAGAGAAAAATATTTTCTCATTTTATAAAAGGTACAATGATGTATATCAGCTCCAACTAAGACTATTTTAGGAACTATCCTATGGGAAAAACCAATACCCACTTGAGCACCAACTCAGTGATTCCATGGGCTCCAACCCACAAAAGAATCCAATCCCCTAACTAAGCACCAACTCAGCAAATTCATGGGCTCGAACCCATATGAGACTCCAATCCACTAGTTAAGTATCGAATCAACTCCAAGTTGTGCTTTGGATTTGTTTTCAATTGCTTCTTCAGTGAATCTTGATGCAGGAGCATCTAGCACCCTTAATTAATGGAGGAATCCAAAGCGGAGCGAAGAGGAGGATGTGGACCAGGGAGAAAAATAGGGACAAATCTATTTTAAAATAGAGAAAAAGATGGAATGGATAAAGTCTCGAGGAGACTTATTCACTGTAATCTGCCATGCATGCATTATGGAGTGGTTTGTTAGAGGAGATCAAGGAGAGAATTGATCATATCCTTCATAGTGTTCCGATCCAATATTCCTGTAACGATGAATCAATATTTCTTATATATACTGTTCAAGAGGAGGGACACAGAGTGATATAGATAGAATTGGTGTAAATAGCGTATTGAAATGTAGACGAGAGGAGAACCCATGCTAAGGCTGAAATGCCTTAGAACTGTAACTGTGCTATTTATAATAAGTATGTGTTTTGTGC
>APFE030820717.1:28386-41598 GCA_000404065.3 Pinus taeda | reverse complement strand
ATAAGAAAATTCACTAACAAATTTACTTTTTGATCTACAGATGGAGGATAGGGGGTCTCATCATGAGCCAGCCTACCATGTTCATAGGGATATGGTGAAGTGGCATTCCCACTATGGCCACCACACCAAGGATATGATCTAATGGATGCATCAAGAAACAAAATGCTTGGAATAGGAGGTCTCATCAAGAGCCGGTCTGTCCACATTCGCTCCTTCCCAGTGAATGGAAATGTGTTCATCTGGTTACCATGCCCGAACATTGATCTATAGTGTGGACATCATAATGCACTTCCCCAACTATACATAGAGGATCCTGGCTCCTAAGGGTTAGAAAGCAACTATGTTGAGGATATGGATGCCTACAGGAAGAAAAATCTCTGCTTATGGTATTGAAGTTTTATTCCCTACATCAATAATTATTACAGTGCCCTCTTCTTATTTTTCTATTTTTCTACGGAGAGATTATTTCACTAACTTACCTTACCTTGAACCTTGATGCATGAGTTAATTTTTTTCTAAAATCAACCACATCATTTTCAAGTGGAATAATGGCGGTAAGGTATCATCTCTTATGCATGTTGTCCTTTTTATTTATTGCATCACCTCACAACATCTTATCACTTATTAATAATTCTTGTTACATGCCTCGTCTTCATTACTCCAATATCCTTTTATGATCCTTTCAATAATATACGTACTTTGCAACCTTTACTGCCCAATCCATCACCCTTGTACTTCGCCGCCAGAATGTCATCTTTTCGTCCATTCGGTCATAGGCGACCTTTAATTTCGAGAGGGGGCAGGGACCTCCAGTACACTCATGCATACGATGTCATCATTTTATTGGATTTTGTAGGATAATCCAACATCCCATAATCACAGAGCATGTGGCATTATAACAATCCTCAATTTAATGGTATTTAATTTTATAAAACATCACCTGATAGAGTTGTTACAACTACTTGTCGTTCCATCTCTCGGCTTTGCTTGTTGTTGTGTTTTCTCCACTACACTAATTGTTTGCAGGAGTAGGAAGAACTCAAGCATCATGGGAGGTAAAACAATGTGATGAGAACCTTTAATATTGGCTATCTCCAAAGGAGCCAAGGAAATTCTAGCTCATGCAAGATGGACAACATATTTTACAAGATTTCAAGCCCCCAATGAGGAAATCGCCATTGAATTTCTACATCATCTATAGAATGGACAATCCTTGGTGAGAGGTAAAAAAATCATGGTAACAAATGTTGTGATAGAAGAAATTTCCAGATTGCTGGTAGAAGGACCAGTATGGGTTGACAAGTGACTAAAGCGGCACGATGTTATGGAGATTTTTAGGGACGAAGGATAAGAGCTAATCAAGAAGCGTAAAGGCATTTGGACATCTTCTCTCAGAGAGCCATGGGGAGAATTAGCACGAATTGTCAAGAACTATATCACCTGCGATGGGCATCGAGACATGGTAAGGCCACGGCAACTCAAACTTTTAGCCGTCTTAAAACAAAAATGTTTTGTTAATTTTCTTGCACTGTTGAATTCATTATTGCATGACACTGCTGAGAGGCTGAGATGGTCTCAACACCTAGAGATAGTAGTTAGCCACCATTGTCTGATCAGGTTAATAGTTAGTCACAACCTTGCCCAACAAAAATCAACATGGGATGATCTCATAACAGCCCTTGAAAGAGGTGAAAACCTGTTAGCACCCACCCCTGTTCCAAAAAGAAAAAGGACTTCCCTTTCAAGAAGCAAACCTCATAAGCTTAGACAATCTACAAAGTTGAATTTAGATTAGGGAATGTCTGAAAATGCACCAACAGAATTATCTAGCCCAGTAAATGTACAGGAATTCCGACCAGAGTCAGAGGGACAAGATAATCGTGAACCAGTATCTAAGGGAGGAGATAGACTTGATTGAGTGGAAGAAGGAGCAGGGCATTTTGATGATGAACAAGAAAACGAAGGGGAGCCTCCTCCAAACCCAAACATGATTTCTCAAAACGATATTTTGTAGGATTTCAAGGCAGGGATGGCCCAGGTCCTGGCCAATATGAACGTCTATATGCAGCCTGAAAAACCACTTAATCCGAACTTAGGAGAAGCCCAATCTCCAGGAAATTCTAGATACACTGGAACTCTGCCTTCCCCAAAATATGCAAACCAAGAAGAGGAATATGCAGAGGCTATTCAGGGATCAGAGAACCAATCTGGTGACATGCTCCCAGTGGAAAATATCCATGATCAACAGCAAGAAGGTCTAGACGCAGAGGTCACAGACCAAGAAGAGGAAGCAGACATAGAGGTTATTTGGGAGTCCAATAATCAATCTGGAGACATGGTCTTATTGGAGCAAAGCCAGGGTGAACAACTAGGCTCTTTAGCGATAGAGGATATTAACAAGATTATTAGCAGATCAGTTACTTCTCAAAAGAAGAACAGAGCCATAACGAAATTGAAGAAGCTAAGAAAAGAACACCAGAAGCTTCGTAAGACAGTCAAAAGGCTTCAATGAAAAATAAAGGAAATTACAATGGGAAAAACTCTGAAAAATACCCTTGAGGTAGCCAATGTGTTTGTGCAAATGAAATTATGTGAAGGTAGGGCTACAGGGATTCAAATTGAGCTCATACCTACTTGAATAATCACCACTCAAGTAGGATTGCATGCAGATTTAGTAGATGTAGCTGCTCAGATGGAGGTTTGGACCTCCCACAATAAAGAAGTGCAGATAGAGGATTTCTCCTCTTTTAGCACTGACACTCAGATAAAGGATATCCCCTCTTGTAGCATAGGCACTCAGACGGACATACAAGCCAATGACATTCTAACACACCATGACCCTATTTTACTAAATCTTCACGAGGAATTGGCACAAGCCCGACTCACTTTGGAACGATATGAACAAGAGATGGTTTCTCTGCAGAGATATCAAGAGCTACAGAAACAGATTAGGGAACTAACTATAATGGAGGGTGAGACCTTTGACAGGTATAGAAAGGCGGAAGAAAATCTGGAGAAGGTAAAATTCAAACTAGACAGAGTCATGAGTTAGACAAACACCATTTGCTCACTATATTTAAATGTCCTGACATGTAGGTCTCCCACCACCAATTATGCCTTGTTATTATTAGAACAGTACCTTTTATTGAAAATCAAAGCCGTAAGAGTTGGAAAACCAATTAAATTAGGGACAATTGAAGATTTTATAAATTGTTGCAAGCAACATGGTGCAAAGGTCTAGAGGCTCCTTTGTGAGTTGTATCTACACAATTTCATATTAGAAGACAAGGTGGAAAAGAACCCAAACCCTTTTGCTGGAGATGTTCAATTCCAGGCTTTTATCTCATTTGCAATTAACCAAATCAAATGGTTTAAAGCTTATAATTCATTCCAAAGACAAGAACATGGATTGGATATTAAGGTGAGGAGTGAACCTAAACACCCTTTACAAATGTTTGCCAACCATAAAAATATAATGAAAAGAGAGGGGGTGATTAAAACTTTAGGTCCCATACATAAGGAGATTGTGAAGAAAGGAATAACATATTTCCTCTCCATTCAAGAAAGATCCCTGATTGCATCTAAGTTCAGATGGATGATCTCTACTATTAGTGTGAAAGAAAGGGAACCATTTAATTATATGAATTTTAAAGCTGTTGCGACTCGAATGATCACCTACAGCAATCTTATTTTGACAGAAGGACCTTATTGGTTGGGATTCCCATTTCGGAGTCCCATTATTTGGTATCGACTTGAAGGGTATCGGGTTGACTACGAGTTTCCTAAAGGAAAAGAAAGGCTCGCCTTCATGCTCCTGGCTCAACATCATGGCTTTAGGCCATTTTTTTAAGCTTTCTCTCTAGCCTACTCTTTAACTGCATTGCATAAGAACTATTTAAATTTCATGAGGAAATGAAACAGGGTAAGCATGGGAGTATGTTGAGTTATGCAATGGGTATGTATTTACTTTCAATTACAGTGCCTTTTTCCTCTTTTCTTATCTCTTTTGTACCTTGATACGCTAACATATTGATGGATTATGATAAGAAATGAATGAACTACTCTTGATTAAGGTTTAGACACCATAACTAACTTTTAATCCTTTCTATGCATAAAAATGACAAAAGGAACAATTGTTGTTCCCTAGAGACTGAAGAACGTAAACTAAGGAAGGAGGAATAAGGCGCGTCAGTTGCGGGCAGGCTGGAGGACGAATCAGGAGGATCAACACTAAACAAAAAAAATATCAGAAGATAGCATTTAGTTGTGAATCCCTCAGGATCTCCCGATCCTGAGGGATCACATTTATCTTTTACCCTTTTGACAATAAAAGTGAAAACTGTAGGAGGAAAGGGAATCAATGAATTGATATATGTTTATTTCAAGTTGTAATTTTAATTTACAGAATAATTCTTTTGAGGAACATGACCGTATTGTAATGAGGATTGATTTCAAGGGTTAATACATAATTTACGTTGCTGTTCATTTGTATTCTCCGAAGTAGCTCAACAATATTCGCTATTGGCTAAGGGCCTGACCTCTGGTGGATTAAACTGCTATCCTTTGTGTTATATCTTTCTAATTTACACAATTTGATTGGTTTGATGTTTTTCCATTCTCTGTGAGTTTATCTTGTTTTCTATTTGCCAATTTCCTGTATTGAAGTTAGTTTACTTTCCTTATGTGATTTGCATCTTTGTCATTTTATTCCATTCATGCTTACTATAGAAGTGATTATCAGTTAATCCATTGAATCTTGTTGATTATGATAAAAGTGTGGTTATTATAGAATCAGATGAAAGAGATTGGTTACTGTTGTTGGGTGCAGGAATTACACTTAAGCAAACTCCTCAACACTTAGATTGTCAACCTGGGGGATCCGTAAACTTAGAGATGAAGCACAGACAATGCCAGAGATGGTATGAATATTTCTAATATCAATCCCTACTTTCTTTAAAGGAAAGATTGCAGAATCAAACTAAAAAGAGAAAAATGCAACTTTAACCATCAAAATAATCTAAGTCTGGAACAACGAAGAATGCATTTGCAAAAGGGATTTAGAAATAAAGGGCAGTCACTCTAGCTAACTATTGATTAACTACTGAGTGTGTGTTTTTCTTTAGCATAGACACTTAGCAGTCTCATTAGATGGGTCCTTTAAACCCGCTCGTTTAGAGATTTCCTTCTTGCACTAATCTGTCCTGTAGTATCATAGCTTGCTTTTACTAGTGCAGGAATAGAGGTTTATGCAGAGGTATAAATGGTGTCTTTAGTAAAGGCATTTTATTTACTGCAAGGGCTTGAACTTTTCTAGATTCAAAGCATTCAAATCCCATGGCAAGAAACTAGTTCTTGCACCAGATCAAAGCTTTTTGCACTTACCATTTGATTCTTAAAATAAGTGCTTAGTTACTGCAAGTCATATTATACTGTGAAATCAAATTGCACACATAAAAATGAATGTTTCTAATTTCAACAGAGTGCAGAAATAGAGAAACAATCCATATAATTTATCCTATCATAAAGTATTTAATGAAAGAAAGAAAAATGCGGGAAGTAAACTAGAAAGGCTTGCTGCATCACACCAACGTGCACTGGTGCATGTTCATTTTTTCTGCTTGGACCGGGTGAGGAAACCAACCAAAAAGAACTATAGAAAAGGAATAGCACACCAACGTGCACTGGTGCAAGTTTATTTCTCCTGCTTGGACCAAGCGAGAAAACCAATCTAAAATCAGGTGCAGGAAAAGGAAACTTAGCTACTTCACACAACAGATCTGATTTCACTCAGACAGGAATGCATGTGCTGGAAATTAAATCACACATGAAAATATATAAACACAAATTACAAGAAAGAATAAATAGGGTAAATGTGTTGGGTTGGCTGGGCCCTAGCCAACTAGTGCATTTCCCTTTCAAATAGAAACGTTGCTCAGTACTTTAATCAATTCATCAGCTTCAAACACAGAAATGAAATTTATAAAACATGAGGCGAAGCTCCCTTCTTATTAATTCACAGAGGCAAATACATGTGTGAATACATAGTCTAGCCTAGATTCGGGCAATAACAAAATACAACAACCTGTTACCGCCTCTCTGGCTATATCTCTGTTCTATACAAAACTTCTATCAAAAACTATCTCGTCATATTTACATTCTTCATTATATAGATCTTTGGCCAAAGGCTAAAAAGATCATTTAACCAATTACATAACCATATGTAGAATTTAGCTTCTCGGCCTTCAAAATTAGACAGTTTAAAAAAACTAGCTGTAGCCAATTTCCAACTGTTTGTTCTTCATAAATTCGATCTTGGCTACCTTTGGATTGATCTTGCCATCATGGCTAAACCTCGATTGCCTTTAGATCGATCTTGCTGTCATGACTGAAGATCGGCTACCTTTAGATCGATCTTGTTGTTGTGGCTGAAACTGCTCAAAACAAGGCGGTGATTAGGGAGGTTCAGATTTGCTACAAGGATTTGTTGTGCTGACACCGATGCAAGATCCAATCCTACACTAGGATCAATAGTCATGGTAAGTACTTGACTGCCAAATAAACATTGGAGATATGGATATGTTACAAAGAGTGATTATAAGCAAGAAATCACGTAATAAATAACTAATTAATGCTAAGTTAAGTTAAAAATATGAAAAATAAAGTGCATACGAAATATGTCACCGTTCTTGGACTATTGCTAGATGAGGGTGTATAAGAGAGGTAAAACAACATTAAATGGTTATGATTTAGGAAGGGGAAAATGGTAAAAAGAGAGAAAATTAGGGGCCTTACATCCTCCCATCCCTAAACTATTGTGTTTACTCACACAACTCTTTACCTCTGCAAAAAACTTCAAAACTTTGAGCATTCCAGCTCAATCTTTCTCTGGCATACTGTCATCAGCCTGCAATGCTTTAGACTTCTTCTTCATGATGTTCTTTAGTTTCTTTGTCACCTTTTTAAGTCGCTTGAAAAATTGCGCAGCTCGGTACTTCCAGACTTTAACTTCTCTTTTTGTTTTCTAGATCTCCGCCATCAATTCTCCTCTACTCTATTCTTTATCCTCCTTTACTTTAGCTACAAGTTGTTCTAAGTTCTGCACTTGAAGCTCTAGTTCAACCACCTGAGCAATAGGAGTTACCAATTCTTTTTCTTTTTCTGTTTTGGTAGGGGCTGTGTCTTCCTCAGGGACCTCAATATCCCTCATGGTTACATCAGAAAATTCTTCTTCCTCTGGTCCCTCTTCTTCTGGTTCTTCCTCCTCTTGTTCTTCTTCTTCTAGTTCTTCTTCTCCTGCCTCTCCTTCTTCTGCTTCTCCTTCTGCGAGTTCTTCTTCTCTTGCCTCTCCTTCTTCTACTTCTTTTTCATTGGGTTCTTCTCCTCCTGCTACTTCTTCTTCTACCTCTTCTTCTTCTTCGGTTTCTGCCTCTTTTTCTTTGGGTTCTTCTTCTTCTTCTTCAGATTCTTCTCCTCCCTCTTCTTCTTCTTCTACTTCTTCTTCTTTTTCTTCTTCGTCTTCTTCTTCTTCTTCTCATACTGGTGCTTCTTCTTGTACTACTATAGGATGAGATTCAACGCCCTGTGGGGACTGTGGTTCTTTTCTTGCATCAAACACGTTATTCTTTCTCCGAGGCTTTTTAATGAAATTAGCCAATAGAGCATCATCTTTGACTTCTGCAAATTTTTCTACATCCACAAGGACTGACAGGTTGTCATTTTCAGGGGTTTGTGCCTGTACTGGTGGCGTAGAAGGAGTCCCTTCAGCAGGTGTGCTAGTTGCCTTCTTATTCAAAGATGGGGCCTTTTCTTCTGTTGATTTTTCCAATCATGTCCTTTTTTCACTGGTGCAAGAAGGACTCCCCTTTTCATTCTTTCTCGAGCCCTTACTTGTGCTAGCGGGGTCCTCTGTCTCCTTTCCAGCAGCTATCTCTTTATGCAATTGTTTTAACAGTGCCTCCCATGTCATGCCTTTAACTTCTAGCTATTTTAGGACTAGAATCTTTATTAGGCCATCGTGATATAGCTTCGTGTCGACTTGGTTTGCCTGTTTGTCTTGCACACTTTTGGCCATTTTTTCCAAGCTCTTAAGCAGAAAATAAGGGAAATTAATCCTCCACCAGACATGTCGATTGGCTTCAAAATGCTACAACATTCTAAAATGATATACCAAAGTGTGGGTATATCTTCCCTCACAGGTTACAAACTTCTGTAGGATGAAAAGGAGGTCTTTCCACTGTCACAGTAGGGCACTGCGTGGAACTCCTACCTTCCAGTCTACCTCTATCTTCTTGTCGATGACAAACCACTACCATCGCTTCCTTTCTAGCTTCTAATTTTTAAACCACTGCCCGCCAGTATTTTCCAAGCTTGTCACTACTGCTATAAATTCTTCTATGACTTTAAATTTGAGAGCCACAATTTTCACTCGGTTGTTTTGAAACTTCTGGCAAACTGTAAAGCCACTTCTTTATCGTGCCTGTAAAACTTCTTGAAGAACTGAAGGAATACTAAGTCTCGCAATAGTGGAAGACTATTGCGATACTTGGTGGTTTATTCTACCCTAATGAGAGACGAGGGTTCGTTTTGAATAGGCGGCATCGCTGCTTAACAACTATGAACAATAGAAAATTTTACATGCAACACTGGGGAAATCAGTTCTTATAAATAGAGACCCAACTGTCCACCATCCTTTCCATATTGCCATCAGTTCATTCATCATAGTTGTACGGCATCTTTGAGGTCAGGCTGGATTGGTACTTGCGGAAGCATTTTAATGGCTAGGTGAGGTAATTATTATGAGTGAAGGACATCTAGGATTATGGCGAAGAGGGGCAATTATTTCCAAGCAATAGTTAAACATTTCCGCATTCCTTCATAATTCAAAAAAGAACTTAGCATTCATTAAAAAAATGATCATGATTTCTAACTTAAAAACACCTTGTACTTTAAATAATTTTCTCCTAGTTAGTATGATAGCATGAGTACTTATCGGCTAAGTGAAAGTACTTCATATAAATTTTCATGATGACTACTTCCCTATGACATATGCTATGAAAAGAATAAATTGTATTATGTTTCTAACAAGGTGCATGCTTGCATTGGTCTGTTTTCACCACTTAAATTATGCTATTCTATTGGTACCATTCTGCTTGCTTTATCATATAGGACAACATGCTTGCACTAGTGCAAGCATAATATCTAAAAACAGAGAATTTAAATAAAATATAGGCTGGACTTCCACATGACTTCCTCAACTTATATTGGAAATTTGCTTCGCCCTTTCTTGATGCTTCATAGCATATCCTTTTGCTCTTTGTGCGCAAGATCCTACAATGAATTCATGAGGGAATAAAGAAGTGGGAAAAGGGAAATTTCAGAATGGGAAGGAATTTTGTTACAAGGATTCCAGGAATAGGACCAAAAGAGGGAATAAACATAAGTGGGATAGGGAAAAAAAATTCAAGGGTAAAGTGGGATTCTTTCGAAGTGGACAGGGTAAATTTAGAAGAATGTGGGAAGGTTAATCATTATAGGATTGAAGAAGAAAACAGAGGCAATTTTACGGAAGTGGAATATGAAGAAAGGAAGAAAATTTTCTGGAAGGTCTACCTGCATTGGTGCAAGAAAAAATAACTACAGTGAAAATTAAGTGTTACTTGAATAAAAATATCCATGCTAATTGTTGGATACCTATACCAATAGGTTTCATATTTCATGATTGGCAAATTAAAATGCCAAATATGCTCCGCTTTGCTGATACAAAGATCCCATATTTCCAAGGAAAGGCAAGGTGTGTACATGCCTTCATGTTTATTAAATTTTGATGGATGGTCCAACAATCTAATCTGGATCATGCCATGTTTCAATTTTCTGTTGTAGAATAGAGAAAGAAGTATGTCCAAACTGTTTAATCTTGGCAAATCAGTGGTTAGGCAGAGAAGCTAAGGTTCCCAACTGCTTAATCTGGCGCCTTGGAAGCAATAAGGGTAGTATTAGATAGGAAATCAAAAGAAAAGCCAGTGGAAAAGAAAAGGCACATAAGGGTCTGCAAGTCCAAGTGCACCCTCCAAGAAGAAACAAAAAATGCTAGGCAAGTAGATGGGTAGGTAGATGGGGTTGCAGAAGTGGTGTTCCTTTCAAACTAAATCTTGCTGGTCAATACAAGGAAAGCAACACAATGGAGCATGTCTAACTTCCCTTTTTCCCTTATTTGTCACTCATTACTAACATCCCTTCACCAGTTGTGTTTATGAAAGAATTCAAGGTTTTATGTTGGTCCTTGATTCCTTTAAGAGCCACATTTCTTGTGCAAATTTCTTTTCATTTTGATCTACTCCCTAAGCTAAGTTGTTTTCAAATAAACTTAGTGATATCACTCCTCATTCACCCTCTCCCTCCATATTAACCCTTAACTTCTATTATCTAACTCCCTATGTCACCCTTTCCCTACTATTATAACAACATGGTGTATAAACCCCAATCATTCTATAAATACCCCCCCCTTGGCATTATAGCCATATTATTCACTACTAGGGAATTAAATTGACATCTGGTTAGTTTAAGAACCCAAGCCTTACCTCTTTATCTCCCTCAGAATTCATTTACCTATTCAACCCCCCATTTGCCTAAGGAACCTTGGAAAAAACCCATTTGCACCCTTTAAACCCACTCAAGAGGCAAAAATATCATGAAAACCCACTTTTCTGCCTTATCCTAAGTTTGGGGCCTATATGCACGTTTATATAAAATTACATCAAAAACCCATTTATCCAAAGTTTTGAGCCATAGGCGATTTTGCAAAGAAATTCATTGAAAAAACCATTATTTGCACCTTATCCTAAGTTTTGAACTATGCGAAACTTTATAAATAAATGCACGCAAAAACCATACAAACCCGCTAATATTTCTAAGGGTCCCACCGGGCACAAATCTCGTGAAAAATAATTGTTTATTACCCGCCCGATGCCGTATCGTCCGGACAGCTTATCGGCCCGTCGACCGTCCGATCGGGCGCTTTTCATCCGATGGTTGACGTGGATATCCGACCGTCCCCGACATCTGAAAGATATCGTCCGATATCTGTCAGAGGCTGACGTTAGGCCTTGGCCACGCGTCGCCCCCACAGCGTATTGGAGCCCCCTTTGACAGATTCCCTTCCGTATTATAAGTTGTGCGATATGATACTGTTGTGGTTTCACGTTTTCTGCCAATGCGCCTGCCAGCATCATCACCACGTCACTGCCTGCATCATCGCCGTGTCCGCGCCCCCGTCCACCATTGCTCCACATGTCCGCCATCTCACCACCCCCGTGGACCACTCATAAGCCACCACGTCACCTGATGAAGTCATGCTGACATCATCCGACCCTGACCCACCCGATGACGTCATGTTGACGTCATCCGAAAAAGGCGCGAATGTCCCAAAAATCCATATTTTTGCCAATTATTCGCATTTTTTGCACTTTTTGCAAAAACTGTTGTTGCGCCTTCTGCATGCATTTTACGTCCAAATTTGCACTAGCCAGCTGAATTCGACCCAGAGACCTTCAGCGCGCCTACCCACCTGCATTTGTGACCTGGACAATCAAATCTACCAGGTACTTATCCCTGCAAATCTTCTCTGCACCTGGTTTTGTCTGCAATAGCTGAAAATTCACTTAAGAAACTGAAAAATGCATAATTCACCGGCAAAATCCCTGCACCTAGTTCCCATTGGAAATTGAATGGCTGAAATTCACTAGCTGAGCCTGGTTTAACAAAAACTTTCACTAAAACCTGCATCCCGTTCGCGCAGTCGTGAACAGGAAACCCGAAACTTACACCTAATTATTGTGAAAGGTCTGTTAAGGACAAGTATTTTCCTTGTCGAGTGACTGTGTGCAGTATTCCAATTTCTGCAAGTTCACCCTATCGTCCTCTGTTTCTCAATTCACCTCTTTGGCGAAGCAATACTCTTTTCTGTTGCCCAGCCTAGTAACATCAGTTTACATACAAAACAGAGTTCTTAAGTAACCATGGAGACTCCAGTAGCACCTGCAGCCCTCAATGTTGCCCCTTTGAGTGCCGCTCAGAGAGAATTGGAGTGGCAGCCTTTAGCAGACTTCGATTATCAAATCTCAGAGGACTCCCTAACACATAGCAGGTTCCACCTCCACCTGCTAAATGAATTAAAGGCCAAGCATGTAGCTGGAACAGATATATTGGGCATTTGGGATTCCTTCCTCCCAATCTTCAAGCTTCCTCAGGTCAACCAATTCCCTGACCTAATTCACCTATGTGCTGTATGTTATGATCCTACTCAAAGAGTTGTGCTTTACCCTTCAGGCTCAGTTGTGTTCTACATCACCCCTGAGGCCATCAGAGAGATGCTGCAATTCAAGACAGAGAAGGAATTGGTCCCCTTGTCTTTGCCTGATTTGATAAACCAAGGAGCTAAAATGTTGACAGATGCTCAGATCATAAAGCTGAACCAACTGTTTATTAACTCTGACACTGTGCAATACCCTCCTATTTTTGCTGGTTACCTCAACCCATTGGGCAGAGACCTTGCAGATATGATCTGTCCCATCCTGGGTTATAAATCAGTTGAGTATATTGATGAAACTGTACTGGTAATGATGCTCATGTTTTCCCCTGGCAAAGCTCCAATCTGCTATGACTATGCCACTTACATATCAGACAAAATGCATGAGCAGTTTATGAACCTATCAAGAGAAAAGGTGTTCAGATACACCTCCTACATCTACTACCTAATTTTATACTATCAACATGAGAAATTTTCCTTTATTGTGAAAAGAATGGATGCACAAGGTAATCCAAGGTCAGTAGTGTACTGGAGCTCAGTGTTTCACTGCAGAGCCTATTCTCCATACACTTACTGTGAGTTTATATACCTTTTCATCCACCCAGCCATGTCTCTGTTCATGAGCTCACCTCCTCCAAGACTAACAGATGAGATGCAGAGGATCCGTTGTCCAAAGTGTACAGCATTGGGGATTGGTAGTTTTACCAAAAATACACCGGTATCAGAATATATGGTTGTGAGTTACCCCCATACAGACTACCCAAGTATGTGCCCATGAGACTATTTTCCCTTGAATACTTCAGGCAATTTGGGAATGCTGATATGATACAATTCTCAGGCAAGGGCAAGAAGGCACAGCTGAAAGTGAAAAACCAGTTGGGCCACCTTGTTTTGAACAAAAGGGAGGA
>APFE030820711.1:132176-187128 GCA_000404065.3 Pinus taeda | reverse complement strand
CGTTCTGTTGTCGCTCGAGGGCTTCTTCGAGCAAGATTTTGATAGGATCTCCTACCCCCTCATCTTTCTTCTCATCCACCATGGGAGGCTGTCAGGATTTGCGAGGCTAGTCTTGCAAAGGTTCGACCAGTTCAAGCCCAAACTCCTTATATCCCGACCTTGTTGGGGACATGCAAAGAAAAACAGAGAAAAAGCAGATCACTCTGATACCACTGATCCGGATTTAAACAAGAAAGAAACAAAATACAGAGATAACCATATACACAAAGATGCAGCGGAAATAATTCTTCATTTCATTAATGGAAAATACTGAAATATGCTTACAAACAGAGTTGGAAATAAACCATCTAGGGCGATGGTAGCTTATCTTTGAGAAGAGATGTGGCTACATGCCTCTGAATTGTTCTAAACTATGTTACAATGAGGCTCAAAGGCCTATTTATTGTTGAGAAACAATGTAAAAACCCTTCACATCCCAAAACCTAAGCCTAAAAGATGAAACGCCAAATTGTTGGCCCCGTTTGGGAAAATTGGTACATCAATTTCCTGGGGTCGTAACTTTGGCATACGATCTCCGTTTGATGTGTACAATAGCTCGTTAGAAAGATCTATCCGAGAACTACCACTTTGGGAAGGGAAAGATCGGTCCATGGACCCATTTTGCCCCCAGATTTCCCAAAAAATGTCGTTTAGGGCCTCAAAATGGCTCCGGAAGATCAGGACCCGAAAAACTGCTAAAAATAGTAAATTGTGCTACAATTACGGAAATTGAAAAACTGAAAGAGACAGTTGCGGGGGTCCAAATGGGATAGGTGGGTGGCCAACAACATCCACTTGGATCGGGGTGGTATGTCGTAGATCTACAATGCATAGAGTGTTGGGGATGTTGGGAAGAGCCTTCCTTGTATCTATGTCATGTTAGATAACAGGCAGGCAGATCCCCAGGCATCTATTATTGAGATGGATGGTAAGCTGATCAAGTTGTTTCTATTTTGATTGACCTTGGATCTAATTATAGTTATGTTAGCCCTGAATTGGTAGATAAGTGTGGTTTGAATAAAAAAGTGCATGCAGAATCTAGGTTAGTGCAGTTGGATACATTTGCAAAGAAGAGAGTGTATCATTGGGTAAGAGCTTGTGCATTCGAATTGAATGGTATGCCTACATCAACACATTTTAATGCGTTGTCATTGGGATCATATAATATACTATTGGTAAGATCTTGTGCATTCGAGTTGAATGGTATGCCTACCTTAACACATTTTAATTTATTGATGTTGGGATCATATAGTATGCTATTAGGTATGGATTGGCTATATATTCATAGGACCAAGGTAGATTGTTATGACAAAGACATTGAGTGTTTGGATGAAAATGGAGAACAAAGGATCTTGTAGGGTAAGAAGAAGGAAACATTAGTTAGAATGATGACAACAATGTAGGCAAAGCGCAGTTGTAGAAAAGGGTGTGCCTTATTTGCAGTAAATATTTCTAGTGATAAAGGTAAGTTGGATGAGGATGTGGAGATAGTGAGCATGTACCAAATTTTACAACAATTTTAGGATGTGTTTCCAACAAATATTTTAGAGTTTTTGCCTCACAAAGAAGTCTAATGTTTATTGAGTTGGTACCAGGGGCAACACGAACATCGAAGGCACTGTATAGGACGAACACACTAGAGATAGTAGATACGAAGTTACAATTGAAGGAAATGCTTGATAAGGGATAAATTAGGCCAATTGTATCAGTGTGGGGTGCACCAGTGTTCTTTGTCAAGAAAAAGGATGGTACTCTTAGGCTACGCATTGATTACACGCAGTTGAACAAAGTGACCATCAAGAACAAAATCCGTTTCCAAGGATTGATGAATTTTTTGATCAATTGAAGTGAGCAACAATGTTCTCAAATATTGAATTGAGATCAGGATACCATCAGTTATGCATCAAGAAGAGGACATACACAACACTGATTTCTGGACTAGGTATAGGAATTATGAGTTTGTTTTAGTTCCATTTGGTTTGACTAATTCTCCAACTACCTTTATGTGATCTATGAATAATCTTTTGCATTGTTATCTAGACAAGTTTTTTTTTTATTCATTGATGCCATGATATGTTCTAAAAATGAGGAAGAACATGCCGATCATTTAGCAGTAGTGTGGAGATTGCTGAAAGAGTACCAATTGTATGCAAATTTTAGTAAATGTAGTTTCTTTTAGACATAGGTACATTACTTGGGGCATGTGGTCTCCAAGTTAGGTATAGAAGTGGATCCAGAGAAGATATGAGCTATCATGGAGTGGCAATCTCTTAGAAATATGGAAGAGGTGAGATCATTTATGGGGTTAGTAGGTTCCTATAGGAGGTTCAATAGGAAATTATCTTAGATTGCATATTGTATTATGTCACTGTAGAGGTAAGGTAAGAAATTTGAATGGATAGAGGAATGTGCAACAAGTTTTGAGCAGTTAAAGTAGTTGGTGAAAAATTCTCTAGTGTCAAATATTGTAGATCTGGACAATGAGTTTTGGGTGTGTATAGATGCACGCAAGAGAGGACTTGGTGGAGTCTTAATACAGGAAGGATACTGAATGAGAATGAGAAGAATTATTCAACACATTATATTGAGTTGGCAGTGATCATCCATGCTTTGAGGATGTGGGGACACTATCTTCTTGGAAGGCAGTTCATCTTGATGAGTGATCATAGCAGATTGAGTTATTTCTTTGACCAACTGAATCAGAATATCAAGCAAGCTAGATGGTTGGCCACGATCAATGAGTTTGACTTTTAGATTAGGTACATCAAGGGAAAGGAGAGCATGGTCACAGATGCTCTTAGAAGGAGAGTACATGTGATTATATAACAACTATGAGTTATTATGGGATAGACTTACATGATAACATATTATAGGTAGGTCAATAGGATGACAGGTACATGTACCTTATGCACAAATTACAACAAGTATAGGTGATTAGTTTGTGGATTATCATCTCATAGCAGATGTTTTGATCATATTTAGGGACAAGATATATGTGCCAAATAACAATGAGCTCAAGAAGACTATCTTGCGAGATTTCCATGAAAAACCGTATTCACGTTAGCCAGGATGCCATAAGACATTGACAATAATGAAGATTTTTTATCATTAGCCAAATCTGAAGAAGGACATGGCAGGGTTTGTGGCTAGATGTTTGGACAGCTAGTAGGTGAAAGAAGAATGTAAGCATCCAGCTAGGCTACTACAATCTATTTCGGTTCCATAGTGGAAGTGGGAGGTAATTTTCATGGATTTTATCACAGGTTTTCCAAGGAAATCTAGACAAAATGATTCCATCATGGTTGTGGTGGACAAGTTGACAAAGGTAGCGCACTTCATTCCAGTGAAGTATACATATTAAGCTAGTGATGTAGCACAGGTATTCATTAGAGATGTAGTGAGGCTGCATGGTGTTCCAAGGAAATTTGTGTCAGAGAAGGATGCTAAGTTCACTTCTAAATTCTAGAAAGAGTTATTTGTAGGTTTGGGTATAGAGTTGGACTTCAACACAACTTATCATCTACAGATAGATGAATAGAAGAGAGAGAGTTAATAAGATATTGGAGCTCATGTTGAGGATATATGTGATGCATTAACAGAGGAGATGAGAGGAGTACCTTCCATTGGTTGATTTTTCTTATAAAAATGGGTATCACGAATCACTGAGGATGATTTTGTTTGAAGCACTATATGGGAAGAGCTGTAATACTCCCATCAATTGAAGTGATCTAGTTAACAAGGTGCTGCTTGGACTAGATATGTTGGTAGAGATGGAACAGGAAATGTAGGTAATCAAAAAGAATATAAAGTTAGCACAAGATAGGAAGAAAATTTATGCAGATCAGAAAAGGTTGTTTAAGGAGTTTCAGGTTGGGGAAAAAGTGTATTTGTGCATCAAGCCGAAGAAGAAATCCTTGAGGATTGGATCATGTGCCAAGTTGGCACCTCAGTTTTGTGGACTTTTCAATATTTTTGAAAGGATTGGACCAGTAGCCTATTGACTTGCACTGCCTCTGACAATGAAAGTCCATGATGTTTTCCATGTGTCAATGCTTAAGAAGTATCTTAAATATGTTGATCATATGATTGACTAGTCTATATTGTAGGTGGAGCCTGAAGGATAATTCCAGTTGAAACTACAATGTATATTGCAGAGAGAGATGCTTATGCTATGGAAATAAGAAATTGAGAAGGTTAAAGTGTAGTGGAAGCACCTTGGGCCTGATGAAGCTACATGTGAGATGGAGGATCAGATACAGGCTATGCATCCTTCTCTATTCGTTGGTCGAGTGAATATTTTTGTATATGTTTTGGTGTGATGTTTTGGTATATGTACATATGTATATGGATGTAAATATGACCATGAGTTGTGTTATAAAGCTCCAATAAGTAGTATGGTTGTCATGTTATTATGGTTATCATATTGTTATGTGGTCATGCTGGCTATTACTGAGCAGGTTGATCATTGTAAATACTACAGTGAGCTAAGTTATAAAGCTGCATGGGAAGTATGTTTTTCTTTCAACAATCTTTTTGGTTGTAGGTGTCATTGAACACTGAGGATGGTGTTCCTCAAAGGGGAAGGGTTCTATTGGCTATGTGGGGCTTGAACCAGGTTTAGCAGTGAGTTTAGCCAAGCAAATCCTGGTATGACTGGCCCTTTTGGCAACAATATGCGGAGCGCGGATTGAGGTCTCACTTGAAGTAGTATGGGAGGATGTTGAAACTAGGTTTCCACACCCTAAGGATGTCTTGATGAGGGTTTTGGAGGATTTTTATCCTAATCTACGTGCTGCGCTACTCTGCATAACTTTCTATTCTTCAGAACTCGTGTGCACCTTCGTATTATTCTGATC
Organism: Pinus taeda; assembly: GCA_000404065.3. NCBI lineage: Eukaryota > Viridiplantae > Streptophyta > Pinopsida > Pinales > Pinaceae > Pinus > Pinus taeda. The sequence continues at coordinate 182,233 of APFE030820711.1, read as the reverse complement.
TGATCCTTACTGTGCTATTGTGTTAGTGCTTAACTTAGTTTGTGCAGGCCCAATATTCTTATTACTTATTCAACTTCCAGATTAGCGCAAATACTTGAAAATAATATAAATGCATACAGATAGCCAGAACATAGAAATACAAATCTACAAGAAGATGCACAATATTCTGAATCAATCTTATCTTTATTAACACTCACGTTTAGTTACAGACCCGACTCCACCCTGCACACTCAGCTACAGGGGTTTGCGCACTCAGCTGCAGACTCTATTAGGCCTCTACGCACTCAGCTGCAGAGCCTCTACCTACCACTATGGCCCACTACACTTCAGATTTCCCTTCTATCATCTAACCATGCCTTCGCATCTAACTGATACTTGTCAAAACTTCAAAAACTGACTTTACACTTAGATCCTCGCTTTATTTATACAATCCCATGGTCCACAGACCATGGGTAGGCTGACATACTCTACATTAAATTACATTATCTTAGGGTGAACAACCCTAGATTCTCGCACTCTGTGCCTACATTTCACGGGGTCTTTACATTACAATTTTACCAAAATTTAGGCTTCAAGCCCAAAATCCTGCTATGGGGGGATTCGCTACCCAACAGGCCTCCAACACAATCATTGTGACTCATCGCAAGTCACTCTACTGGTGCAACGATCTTTTCACGAAGTCCATCCAACTGTTCCTGTGTTGTGCGAAGGTCCATAACGCACTAGTCTACCGTCTGCTAGATTTGTTCTGCTCGCTCGACCGAATGCTCATTTTCAAGGTCAAACCCCTGTCTTAGGTCATGCATCAATTTCATTTGTGTGAGTTTTCCTTTGATGTCGACCATGATGAGGAAGGCCTCATCAATCCAAAGCTAGACACGTGCTTGTAGTACTGCCTCTTTTAGGCGCACTACATCCACATTCTCCTTCAATGCCTTTCCCTGTTGTAGCCTCGCGAGCCACTAAGTTAGGACCACGGTTTTCCCCGTCCTACACACACTGTCATATTGCATTTGAAGCTCCTGCACCTATGTTTCCAATCGCTGTCTGGTGGGGTCCTCCTGTAAGGTTGTGAGGACCCCGAAAGATTCTTCCAATAATGTGGTGCAACTCTGCACTTCCTGTTCAATTTCTTCCAACCCTTTTCAGATATCGCCTGTGCACTAATCTCAAACTTCCAGGGGCATGGAGGGCTATGCTTTAAATCATAGTTCAACAATTTGTAGGTTGAGGTCTAGTTGGATCCTCGTAGCTTCCTCCTTCACCTCACAGAATCTACTAGCCAATTTGTGGATCCACATTCCTACTGGTAGATTTGTCGCAATTTCTAGTTTTGGGACGCGACGACATGATTCCTCTACGATCTATTCCAACTACTGGTTTTGAGCTACCACTTCATCACGTTGTAGGCTAATTTGTTTCATGTTGATTCGTTGTTCACTTAGCATTTTCACTATGCGTGCCCCTCTATCACGGAGTTCTATCGTCGTTCCATCCTATAACTGGTATAAAATATCTCGTGGAATGGTAACCAAGTTTAGGCCAAGTCCCTTGATTCATCCCACCGCGACTCTATCCTCCATGCTGTTGGCTATCAATGCTCCTTCGGGCAGTGCGATGGTGTTGGCCATTTTGGCCTGCAACAATTGCTCTGTTTCCGATGCTCCCGTGGGACCGTAGACGACTACCATTCCTTCTTATGGGAATTGCACATAAAGTCCCTATAGTTGTGACCTGAGTGCCCCCAACACATTCTACTACTTTGTCATTGCTTCTTGGAGCACCTCCCCAGTGACCTCGTGAATTGTGTCACTGATGTTGTATAGATCACTCTCTATCAGTGTAATAGGCTCCCCATCCAATTTGGAAGCCACGGTCTTCTTCCATGGCCCTCTTCATTCCATACCGTGAGGTCGTTTCAATTTTGTAGAGGTGGTGCTTGGGTCCACGTCTTCCGCTGTATCATCTGTCCCATGTCCTGTGTTCAGGTCTGGGCCTCTTTCCTCTTGTGTTGTGTTGGCCCCAACTACTACTATTTTTTCGGCGGCCTTGGTCTGCTCTACAGTGGCCTTCGTTGCCTCGTGGGAAGCCCTTACATCCTCGGCGTGCTGCTCGTTTCGCTTCTGCTGTGCCAATAGCTTGGCGACATCCTCCTATCTTTATATCACTGCCTCATCACGTGCTGCTAAATCTAGGGCATGCCATTCAGTGGCCATGAGTCGAGCACCACGAAAATAACATCGTCAATTGCGATGAATGGGAGTTTGGTCTAGTTCTGCTTCGGATCCTTCCATGCCTTGATATACACATTGTGCATATCTGCCTTAAAGTCTGCAAAGCTCTGCAGACTATCGTGTACCATGGGGGATAGGCGTGGCCGTTTGTGGATCCACATCCGTACACTTGCCTCCATGAGTATCCAAAAGCTCTCGATCTCGTAGATGTACGTGGCATGCCTTCTCACCTAGAGTGGCGCGTATTTCGTTGCCTCTGGAAAGTCCTGGTCAAGAGGGGGAAACTGATTGTCCTCCGGTAATTCCCCTGCAACCAACAAGATGGATAAGAGCAACCACGAGTAGTGGAATGTCTTACCCTGCTCCTGAGCCTCCTTGCAGTTCATCAGGAACTCCTCACAGAGGAACTGTGGCTAGTTGAACTGTACCCTCTTGACGCATTGTTCTGCCAGTGCGATGACCATTGCTAGTACCTCATTGTCGCAACATTTTCTTATCACTTATCCTGCCAGCAGCTGGGTGGCTATGCACACCCCTTTGTCTTGAATGATAGTAATGACATAGCCCCTCTGCTTCTTCTCTAACCTATATTTCTTCTTCATGGTTTTTGCAAGCGCCAAGTCTTCGATTTGGACAACTATTTCTGCGAGGTCCCTTCTCGTATAGGGAAGGCGATAAATCCAATGAATAAGCTTTGCTGTAATGGGAATCAGCTCCTCCAGCCACAAGTACCCATCATGAACTAGGAAAAGCAGTTGCCTGATGATGAATATCGTGATTGGTGCCTAGTGAAAGTGTGGAATCCATAGTAGATGGATTAGCCCAGCCTCCTCCACCTTGCGCAGCCATTTTTGTGGTTGTAGCACTGTAACTAACCCCTCCTTGCTTTGTTTCATAAGTTGGCTAGTCTCCAAATGTGGGAACTTTTCACTATCTGCGAGAACCCAATCTTCAAATTTCATTGTGGGTACACAACCCAGGACTGAACCCTCAAATATAATTCCATCTGGGAGGAGTGGGGTTTCGAGTGCGCTCTTAATGATATCCACATCCTTGGGTACTTTTGCCTTCCCTTTCCGTGGGGGAACATATTTGGGCAGTTTTGCTGTAGTGCACACTGGTTGAATGTCTTCCTCCACTTCTTCATTTGGTTCAATCTCTTCTACAAATACCTAAAGATCCTCCTCCTCATCATCTGTCTCAATATTAACCGTCTTGCCCTTGTCTTCCATAGACAGTTTACCGAACCGCAGATTTCGCGGAGACATACAGACATGTCTTGCTACCTATGGATCCTTTTTGGGCCTCGGCATCTGAGGCGATTTAGGGATTTCCAATGCATCCCCTACTAGCGATGTAGAGATCAACATGGCTCCCTTGGTTGTTGACATCATTCTAATCAGGGAATCCTATGTCTCCTTCGACAATGTTTCAAAACATGGATTTGCTCTCACAACCTCTAAATTCGTCAGGTTCATACCTAATTGATATCCAACAACTAAATTTTGAAAATTCCAAGGGCTGTTTTGTGGAGAGCCACTTGTGATTTATAGGCCCTTTTGAATTCAAATTCAACCATTCCCCCCATATTTGGCTCAATAATGTGAGATTGGCAGCAGATAGTCCCAAATCTAGTTCTGATTTTGTGTCTTAATTGCCCGCTGTCTGCTCCTCGTTGCCTTAAATTGGACATCTTGTCATGAAAAGTGACACCAACAGTCACTTTCCAACCTACCCTTGTGGCAACGCAGACCCTTGTACGCGAATGCGACCCTATGTCACACTGAACCTGCGTGCAGGTTCTATGTTACGCAGCTCCCATGCAGACTCTTTTATAGTTTCACACTCTCTTTTAACTGCTTGGAGCGCTGAGATTGTGCTTCCTACGGATAGTCAGGTGGTCACACCACTGGTGCGAGGCTTCAAGTCACCTTCCAACCTAGTCTCCAGGCCTTCCTTAGTTACGCTTGCACCAATGAGCGCCTCACATTCTTCCTTATGTGGTGCACTTCCTTGGTTACTTTGTTTGATAAGGTGCAGTTGTTTCCATGGTACTAGAGCCAGAAATTCTCGGCAACAATCTTCTAGTGCAGTGTTATGGCTGCCCATATGTTGTCCTGTCCTTCTATCGACGTGTATTGCTTGCACGATTTCGGTTTCCAATTTTCTGATTTCCTTCGAGTTTAAGAAGCTCGATGTTGCCTCGCCAAATGGCTTCTTGAATCTGCATATGTTTGTCCTCATGTGACTGCATAATCTTTTCACTCTGGTCCTCATGTGCTATCCCAATTATCGGAGTTATTGTGTGAGTTTTCTTTTCCAAAGCTTGGGCCTCGATTCTTCTCATTGTCTTTCGAATTGTTCCCATGCCTAGGTTCTTATGCATGGCCCTATACGCCCATCGGGCTGCTGGCACGTGTAGGTCCCAATCAGTTTGTTCCACTTGGTAAACTTTGTTCATGATTTCGCATAGTTTTGTGAATGCTCCGATGTGGAATATTTGTGGTGTGCGTCGCTTTTCCTGTTGCCACGTCGATTTCTGATTTTCGATCCTTAGTATGGGATGTGCTTTCACAACACACGTTTGCACTCATCGACACAGGTGGGTGTGCAAACCGCTTTTTCCTAGCTGCCTGGCTCTCGTTCAACACTGGGGACTTCCAAACTACAAGCACATCTGCCTTCTACATTCGCGCTAGTTTACAAAGGTCTCCTAATGTGTACTCCACCATTGTGCTGGTGTTGCACCGTACCATTGGTCTTCCGGTACTGCACTTTCAAATTTGTCTAGGAATTCATCCACCACTATTACTCCATCATATGTTGGCAGTTCCCTTTCCTCTGTCATCATGCAATGTAGGATCTAATCATCACGCTAAAATTCAACATTATCACTTCGTGCAACTGGTCCTGCCAACATTCTACTTCTTCGTCTAAGTCTGAAGTATAGGAATTTTCGCGCTCCCATGAGATTATCCCATCTACAGTTAGGTTCACTTTCTCCTGGTATCATGTGGTTATCTGGTGAATACAGTCTAGCTCATCATCACTTTCATCGTCACAAACTAGTTCAGTGTAGTGTGCTCCTTCGGCTGGGTCTAGCTGAACGACTACGCGAAGGGACTTTTTCTCAAATATCATCTTCCTCTTCTTCAAGTTGATGAATCCATTCATATTAGTGGCCCAGTCTATTCCTCACAATGCAGGATAAGGATTGTTGTCATCAACAATCTCTATTACTTCAAAGCCCGTCTGTGTGCTTGCGCCTTCGATATCAACTGTTACCCCTTGCAACCTCCCCATGGGAAAAATATTTTGTTGGTTCACCATTCATAATTGAATAGGGGACCACTGTAACACAGGCCTGCCCATATGTTCCGATGTCTGCTTCGGTAATACATTCACGTCCGAACCTAGATCTAGGATGACTTGATCCACTTCTTACTCACCAATCTGCGTAGTCAACCTCATTTCCCTCCCAGTGCACAATGCATGCTTTCCTAGTTTCCAGACTACACGCAGTTCCCCTGACCCTGCACACCTAGTGATCAAATCCTATAGTCCCTTAACTGCCTTATTGTCCCGTAGAAGTTTCATGCATGTATCTAAAAAGGTAGTAAGCATAGAAGCATCCATCCCTGTTTCTGGTTGATCCTTACTACCCAAAGTGGAGGCCTCCAAAAAGCTCTTCTTAGCTTCCATAAACATCTCCTTTGCGCATTCTAAGTCAAACTCAGGTTGCTTTGTAGGAGCCTTGCGAACACATGTATCTTCCTTCGGCTACTTCCCCTTATCCTCCCTTGTGGTTGCACTTCTTTTGAGCATCATATTCACATTTGGGTCTTCTTCGCATAGTTTAGATCTCATCATTTGGATATTTGGAGTCAAAGGAGGCTGGAGTACCACTTTCTCACACATATGTGCGATCAACGTAGGACAATCTACCCTTTCATGATCAAACAGAGCACAATATGAATATGATACTCTCGTCAGGTTGGTACAATTGTGGGTGTAGTGCCCTGGTCCTCAGAAATTGTAACGAATTAACTGTCCGCGGCCCCTTCCTCTCCCCATTCCTCCTCATCCTTGACCTTGCCCCTGAAATCTAGCGCTCGCCATCCCCGTAGATGGGTCGAGGGCTTGTGTTTCTGTCTGCATCCTATATGCGGGGGCCCGATCGATCATTAGCTCGTAGTTGCGACAAATACACTCGTCGTGGCTTATTGACCTGCAAAAATTACAAAACAACTGCTCGGGAGTTTGTGTATACTTCTGCAACAGATGACAATTATCCGTCGTTTGCTTTCCTCCTATCTGATAGATCGCACACCATAATGCGGGTGTCGCACTCGGCCCTGCCTGTGCCTCTAGTCTCATTAGCATTGGCCCCCCTACTGCCAAGTAGTTCACGAATACTAGATAGTGATCCTTGTCATGGCCCTGGCCTTTTCATTTTATGCACCATACTTTCTTGCACACCTTTGGCCGCGGTGCCCTATCCTACTTCAAGCTTTGCATTTCTAGGCATAGATTCTAGAGTTGCGTGTGGATTTGCTGAACTCCAAGTCTCGAATCCTGTATCAGTGACTCATTCAACCTCATCGCCATTTCCAACACTTCGGCCTGGGTAGAAAGTTTTTGTTGTGACAGCGCCGTCCTCACGTGCGGTGTTAGAGATGCCATAAACCATGTGCGATGCTGCGCATTCATGAGTGTCATATTAGCCTCACGAATCATACTCTTCAGCCGCTGATCTAGATCCCAAGGGGTCTCACCTGTAAGCATCGCAGTTTCTTTAAATCCGATGATTGACTATGTCTCTAATTTCGGCTGGCTAAATTCTTTGTTCAACGCATTTTGGATCTCTGCTATTCCTGCATTTGGGTGATCATTAGAGTGCTTGATATACCATGTCAACGTGCGATCTTGCAGTGCACTCACCAATGTAACGTTCTTAATGTTGTCGTTCATGACCCTTTGTGCTTCCCACACTACTCTTACCATGAACCAGAACTGGTCCGGATCCTCATTCCTTACTCCTCTGAATACGGGTAGCTTGATCGCACTCACCATGTTGAACTATAGGTTTGGTGGAGGTGGAGTGGGTCGAGATGGAGGTGAAGGAGGTGAAGTGGGTGGTGGCATGGGTGGAGGTGGTAACTGCAGAATGCACTACCTTATCAAAGTGACCGCACTTCTTGGAGAGACTCGAGTGAGCTCTTCCTCGCTCTCTCGCGAAGGTGAAATTAAGGGATTGTTTCCTAATTCCCCTCTACCTTTGTAGATATTTCCATTCCGCATCGTTCCAAACATTAATGTATTTGCATAACCCACTTTTCACATAACAACATCTTAATCCAGATATTCAAAGATTTAATGTACTTACCTCGCGGTCCCTTGAGAAAACATCATTTTGCTTCACTGTAGCTCATGGTCGTGTCTATCGTAAATTGAGTGCTAAATCCCCCTATTATCCGGTCGTGCCAATGGTCCACAACTCACGCGATCTTATCTTATAATGCCTCTAGTTTGCGCACTAATTTCAGAGTCCACACTATCGGTTGGTCGAGTTTTCACCTTCCTTGTTTGTCGGCTAACCTCGCGATCCACTCTTACAGTTCAAAAGGAAAGGATGCAAAGAATATCTTGTGGATTTCTGTATACACATAACGATCCAGCCACCTTTTCTTAGATACCTGCAGAGTTTGGTTTTCCTGTGTTACGAACTCGTGAATCTTCTTGTCCAACTACTCTTCAATTTCCTTCTTTGTTGGGTTGTCGTGGCACAACATCAGACATCCCTAAGGCAGATCCCGGTCCCAGCAACAAAACCATTTGTTGGCTACATGGGGCCTGACCCAGGTTCAGTAGTGAGTTTAGGCAAGCAAATCTCGGTACTACTGGCCCATTCGGTAACAGTCCGCAGAGCGTGGACTAAGGTCTCACCCGAAGTAGTATGGGAGGGTGTTGGAAACAGGATTTCACAACATACGAATGTCTTGATGAGGGTTCTGGAGGTTCGCGATCCTAATCTTCACATTGCGCTACTCCGCGCAGCTTTATATTCTTTGCAACCCATGTGCACCTTCATATTATTCCGATCCGATCCTTACTGTGCTATTATGTTAGTGCTTAACTTAGTTTGTGCGGGCCCAATATTCGTATTACTTATTCAACTTCCAGATTAGTGCGAGTACTTGAAAATGATATAAATGAATACAAATAGCCAGAACATAGAAATACAGATCTACAAGAAGATGCACGATATTTTGAATCAATCTTATCTTTATTAATACTCAAGTTTGGTTACAGACTTGACTTTGCCTTGCACACTCAGCTGTAGGGGTCTATGCACTCAGCTGCGGACTCTACTAGGCCTCTGTGCACTTAGCTGCAAAGCCTCTACCTACCACTACGACCCACTACACTTCATATTTCTCTTCTATCTTCTAACCATGCCTTCACATCTATCTGATACTTGTCAAAACTTCAAAAACTGACTTTACACTTAGAGCCTCACTTTATTTATACAATCCCATGGTCTGGTCCGCATAGGCCGACACACTCTACATTAAATTACATTATCTTAGGGTGGACAACCCTAGATTCTCGCGCTTTGTGCCTACATTTCGTGGGGTCTTTACATTACACTTTTACCAAAATTTGGGCTTGAAGCCCCTAAAACCTGCTATGGGGGGATCTGCTGCCCAACAAGTTCTGTAACAACCCTGGTCAAAATTACATGTAAATAAAGTTAATAAAGGAAAAATAATAACCAAGGTCATGGGAAACTTATTCCAAGTTGAATATTGGGAAAAAAATCCTAGTGTGGGTGTTCATTTGGTTTATTATGGCTAAGAAAATTGGCAAAGGAAATGGCAAAGGCTTTGGAAAGGCATGAGGCATTAATTGACATTTCATTTACAAAAATAGTGGAAATTGAGATAAAAGGAAGGTGAAAGGTAATAGGTTGTATTTGAGGAGGAAAATGAAGTAAAATAATGGAAAATTAGAGAAAATAGAGGCCTCATTAATAAAATGGCTTTTGAGGATCAGTTAGTAACATTTTTGTCATTTCAGTTTTGGAGCTCTCTCTCCATTCTCTCTCTCTCACACTCTTAGACACTTAGTGTTCTCTTGGAGCACTTCAACTTTGGATCAAGGAAATAAAAGAAGGAAAATAAGAAGCAAGGATAAGGCTAGGAAGAGCATGATCAAGCAACCACAACAGGATTATTTATAGGTATCGATTTGCATGTGTAATTTCTTTTCTAGATTTCGCATGCATGTTTCATACACATGTGTATTTGGTTATCTTTCTATCATTGGTAGGGGTTCACTGGGTGTGACAATGTTATTCAACCTTGCCTTTCCATTTCTATATAACCAGGGTGTGATGGGGTTCTCATGTTTTGGGTTGAGCTGGATTGATGGATGGACGTGAAATTGAGTGATGTGGTCTTTGAAAGAAATAACACATGGCTTAGTGATTCATGAATTGAATTGTGGATTACGGTAAATCCTTGGCCTAGTAACCCCTGAACCGGACCATGAGTTCCGATAAATTTGGATTTTGTGGTACCTTGGTGGGCCTAGGAATCCTCAGCCGGTGAATGACAGGACATACAGTAAAGCCTAGAGGTGGGTGTCCTCAATCAGGCCTAGGAATCCTTGGCTTGTGAATGGCAGGATATATGGTAAATCCTGGAGGGTGGAGTCTCGATTAGGCCTAGGGATCCTCGATTTTTGTATGGCAGGATATACGGTAAAGCCTAGAGACTAGGAGACAGGAAAAATCCTCGTGGTGTAGGTGGATAAATTTGGTGGCAACCATGCTTGTTTAGGGCCTAGTGATCCAATGGGGATTGTGGTCAAGCCTAGTTCTATTGATGAGGTTGAGGTGGTTTAGCCTCGGGAAGCCCTGGTTTATTTTTGGTTATGAGTCCCATATTCATGCTTGGAATATGGCATGAGGGTGATTGGCTGAAAGAAAGATTTGGTTAAGCCAATCTATGGTCATGTGGTTCACGGAAGTCCCATACCTTGTCAGATTTTTCCCTCATTAATAAGAGCTATTTTCTTTGGTATTTCATGTGTAAATGTATTGGTTTATATGTGGATTTTATGGCTATCATATCCTTGTTAGTTATGTTGTTTATATACTAGTTATGAGTATGTTTTGTGACTATGATGATGTATGACTCTCATCATTCATTTATTTATAAATGAATGAACAATGAATATGTATATTAATTAAAATATGATAATGCAACTAATGTGATAAGGAATCAATGCTTCTTAGCGTTTCTCATATTAGTATGAGACCCCTATGCTCAAAACTATTGTTATGACATGTAGAATGCATATTTGTGACATGTTTGACGAAATTCCTGTCATGGCTAGTAGGGATCCCGTGAAGTCATTAATCAAATTTTTTCATTAGTACCTTTGTTTCTGTATGTTATTTATCATTTATATAAGTTTCATGGAGTTATGGGTGGTGGCTTAAGTCTTGGCCCTTAAAAGGTAATCTAGGGTTGCTGGCACATAGCTGTCTGAAAAATACCTTAGTCGCATGGACGCCCTTGCTATGGGAGTGATTGAAGGGTTCCATTTGCATGCATGCCCATATCATGGGAGTGAATAAGGCTCTAGGTCAGTAAAATGTTAAATTACCTTAGGGGTTGTTCACCTAGAAGGTTGGTTGGCTCCTGAAGGGTCCGTAACATGTGTAGAAGGTCAGATTGATTGTGTTTTGTCGGTTCCACTTCCTTAACTATACATAGGGAATTGAATTAGATCATAGTAGCCTTGTATCACATGTTTACCCCAGCGAACCAGTTAACTTAGGTAAATGTGGGAGGAGGGTGTTACAACATTTTAGAGTAAATATCTATATAGTTTACTCTCTACATTTCTAAAAGTCCCCTTATGCAGGGGTAAACTTTGGGTGTGGCCTAGTTGAGCACTCAAGTCAGCTTAATGATTTTGTTGCTTGCATGTGCACAAAAAGAGGGAAGATCTAATTTCTATCTTTCTATTGACAAGTAATAGGCAAACCATAATATAGTAAAGAGAGAGGGGATAACTAGACTCAATTGAACTAGTTGGAACCACCAAATAAAATGGATAAGGGATTAGTTGGGTCTCTCACTGAGTGGTCTCCCTTACATTTTGATAAGGTCATTTTTGGCCATAAGCATTTTTGGCACTAGAAGGAGGGCCAAAATAAATACTTATTTTAATATTTTGTGCTTTAAGATTTTATTTTATTACTATGGATCCACTTAAAATATCACCTTGGAGTTGCTTTACCGGGCTTCCACCATCTTCCACTCTAATAAAGGTAGTTGAGACTTTGTCTAAGATCAAATTCAATGGTAAGATTTTTGCTAACCATTTCCTTGAGTTTATTTTAAAATGTAATAATTTCAATATTGAAAAATGAGTTATTTGTAGGGTCTTCACTCTTATGCTGACAGGTCAAGCTAAATATTGGTGCTGATCCTTGCTAGTTGCCTCTGTACATAGTTGGAATGAATTTTCGAAGATTTTTCTTCACTATTTTTAGGAATATGACTATGAAAAGTTTTTTTTATCAGTTGGAAGAATTGCATAGGATGGAAGGTGAGTCTTTGGAAAAATTTCTAACTATATTCAAATTAGTTTGTATCCAATTTCATTCTAAATATTTACCTCCCGAATTTTAACTAATCGGATGGTTCAAACATCTAGTATCTCTTCCTTGTATTTCTTATTAAGAACCAGGAAGTATATATACTACTATTGAAGAATCAATTGCTCAAAGTGGCAATGATGATCCTCTCCCAAAAGTAAGGATTTCCAATGAACAATTTCAGGAAGAAACAAATGTTTCTCAAATAAATATTGTTGATCTTATAACTACTCCAAATCAAAATTTCTATGTTGTTCCTAATTTTGATAAATATGTAACAGAAGAAAATCAACTAGCAATTAGTAGCAATCAACAAATTAAAATGTAAGTTGCAAAAGTTAGTCTAGAGTCTTCTTATGTTGATATCAACATGGTTCAACAATCTAAAAATGGCAACGATGCGAGACTAGAAGAATCCGAAATATCTTTTTTGGACAATGAGAAAAATTCCTCAAGTAGGGAAATTTTCAGGTACATAAATTCAAATCTTTTTTATAATTGAATTTCATTAAATAATTCTTCAAAAATTCCTTTTTTAATTTCAGAAAATAGAGAAGTTGTTATTAAATATGAATTGCTAGTTAATTCTAGTTTGGATGGAGCAAATTTAATTCATACTCTCAGTAGTCCTAAAAATTCTCTCCATGCATCTAATCTTTTTCCTAGTTCTGATTTCTCTTATCTAAAGGAAAAGAATACTAATGGTATCAATGTTGATGACAACTTGAAAGATGAGAATATTAAGACTCTTCACTCTTCAGAAAATGTTTTGTCAAATTTCGATAATTCCAATTCTTTAAGTAAATCTATTTTTGAAGATGAAGAAAACATCATCACATAAATCGTTCCAATATTTTCTCATTTTTAATCCCCCATACATTTTATTGATTTCATTTTTCGGGAATCCACTCCTATTTATGATTCTTACGATGATGGAGTTTCCTTTTCGAGTCATGAGATTGAAATGTTTTCATTTCCACGAGTTGATGCTAAAAATAATTTTGATTTCATTTTCTCTATTGGCACCTAAGGGAAGGAATTTTTTGCAAGAAAATCCAAGCCGTGTTATACCATTATTTGTAATTTTGATGTATATTATAATTTGACCTTTTCTCACTTTCTTCAGTTTGAGTTTTCTTTTCTTTCAAATTTCATTTTTGAGTTTTAAACATATTATTATGGCACTTCAAGCATTCAAACTCTCAACACTTGTCAACTGCAATAAAGATCTTATATGGAAATCAATTCCAAATCTTTAAGCATAAACATCAACAAATTCTTATTTTAAAATTTTATTTGTTCATGTTTTTCCAATTCATGAATTGTTTTCAAATGACTTTTTTACAACTTCTAGTACTTGAAAAAACATCATTATAGTCTATCCAGCAAAATAATGTTTCTAGAAATCTTATGAACTTTCCATTTATTTCTCATTCAAACCTTCTTAATTTACCTGAAAAATGTCTGGGATCCTCAATTCTCTAGAATATTTCATTCCATGACCTTTCTTCTATACATAATAACAACAACTTTCAACATGCTAGAATATTTAAAGATTTATCATTCAATTCTGGCCAACTATTTCCTCTTCCTATGGATTTCTTCCAATCATTCACAGAAATACGTATTGAATTTTATGATCCCATAGGCGTATGGTTGGAAAAAGTTCTAGGTAGTAATCTTGTAAATAAGTTTATTTTTATTAACATAGATGTACATAGTAGGTTCAATGTTTCTTTTAATAATTTAGATGTAGTTTTATTTTTCTTGTTGATTTTTTGACATTTTCATATGTGCAAGGATAAAATTGAGAGAATGGTTTCACTGGAAGTATGAATATACTTAGTCATATGCTCTCTCAATTAGTTAATAGAAGGAGGATTAATTTTGTTAGCTAGTTCGCCTATATTTTATCTTCCAATTTAATTTGTAGAGTTTTCAATAAATGCTAGTAATGAGCTCAAGTATGTTTGTGGTCTTCTTTACCTTGATTTAGAGACTCCATATTAAGAATAAGTGAGAAATGATCCCTTTCCATATCATAACATGTTTAGGGAAGTATTTATGTTATCATTAGAATTTTTATTTTTATTCTCTGTATTGGTGCTTCTCTTTATATTTTCTTTCTTTGCAAATTTGCAAGATGAGTCAATAATCATATTCCACTTCTCGTTGATCCATATGAGATGAAATTCTTAGCTCTTTCTTGTTAAGATTTGTTGTGGGTCTACAACTTCTCTCGTTTTAAATGTTTAGAAGGTCCATAAGGAAAGTAAAATCACTAAAATTTTTCAGCAAGTTGTAAAAGTACCAATGTCCATGATTTTACCTCTGTTCATTCGAAATATTACATTTGTCGAGGTGAGTTGAACCTTTGGACTACACTCATGTATCTTGCATCCTCCTTTAGTCACATTCCTTTCATAATTTCTGAGATGATTCAAAACCTCAGAACCTAGAAGCTATGCTATATCGAAATCATGTCAAAACATGTTCCGAGATTTCTGACCCGTGATCCACGTGGCCCTTTTCTTGATTGCCACACCCAATTTCCTTATTTGCACAATACAGTGTTTAATAAAGGAAATGCCCCCCACTTCGTTGTTTTTTCTTGGAGCCTTTAAAAATGATTTTTGATATTTCGAATACATGAGTTATTGATCCAAGTAGATATTGGTGGCTACCCACCAATTCCACTTGGACACCCACCATTGTTTCTTTTAGCTTTTTAGTTTCCTTAATTGTAGCATAGATTACTATTTTTGGCAGTTTTTTGGGTCCTAAACTTTTGGAGCTGTTTTGAGGCCCTAAACGACGTTTTTTTGGCAATCTACCACCACCACTTTTTAAGAAAATCATTTTTTCTGTCATAGTCTTTGGAGAGATCTTTCTAATGGGGTATCATGCACATCAAACAAAGATAATATGACCAAGTTGTGACCCCGAGAAGTTGGTTGTCCAAATAACCCCAACATGGCCCATAAACTCTTGGTGTTACATCTCCTCAGGTTAGGGTTTTGGTTGTTTAGGGTTTTCTCTTATTGCTCAATAATAAAAATGCCCTCGAGCCTCATTGTAACATAGTTCAGAAGCATATAGTCACCACATCTCTTCTCAGAGATAAGCTACCATTGCCCGAGCTAGTCCTTTTTCCATTATGTTTGTAAGCATATTTCAGTATTTGATATTAATGAAATGAGGTGTTATTTCTACTGCATATCTGTATTTATAGTTATATTTGTAATTTGTTGTGTTCCTATTTAATCCGGATCAGTGGCATCAAAGCGGTCTACTCTTTCTTTGTTTTTCTTTGCATGTCCCCAATGAGATCAGGATATAAGGAGTTAGGGCTCGAAATAGTCGAACCTTTGCAAGACCAGGCTCACAAATCCCGACGAACTCCCATGGCGAATGAAAATAAAGACGAGGGGGTAGGAGATCCTATCAAAATATTGCTCAAAGAAGCCCTCGAGCGACAAAGGATGCTATGATGGACAACTTTGTCTAGATCCTTTAGCAGCTACCCAAGGGCGACGCATCTACTTCCGACAATTACTCTGGAAGTGCCATACCCTTTAAGGTACAAGTTAACTTTGACATTCCCATATTTGAGGGTCAGATAGATGTAGACGCTATAGATAAATGGTTAAATTTGCTAGAAGGATATTTTTCCATTCATGATTTTTCCAGTGGGGAAAAGATCACCTTTTCACTTCTTAAAGTAGCTCCCCACACCAAGGACTGGTGGGAAACCTAATGTTAGCAAAAGGTAGAAAATATGAACTCACTGTTTTTAGCCACACCCACTTGGAACTCATTTCGGGATGCCATGAAGGAGCAGTACTACCCTGTTGGGAGATATGAGGATAAATACATAAAGTGGAGAATGCTGCGATAGGGAAGGGACTAAGATGTGCTATAGTTTACCATTGTTTTTCATACCCTTCACATGAAGTTGGGTATCAAGGATTTTGAGAAACATTTGGTTCTCAAGTACCGCGGCTACCTGCATAGGTACATCCAGGATGAGATGGAATTCCTGGACATCTCCTCACTCGACATGGCATATCGATATGTCGTTAAGATCGAGCAAAAGTTTGAACAAAAGAAGCGAGACTTTGGATCTACGAATCCGAAGCAAGGGAAAGGTGTCCCCAAACTGCATAACAAAGGACAAAGCCAAGGAGGGGTGGCCCAGGACAACCCGTCAAAGCCACAAGAAAATAACAACGCCGCGAAGCCAAAGAAGGACACGTGAAAGTGGTGTGAGTTCCATAAGAGCTCCACTCACAACACAAGTGAGTGTTGGGCCAAGCAATCACTGGTGGCTGAGCTAAAGGCTTCAAAATCATATGCATGTTATGAGTCTGAGTCAGAACTCGACAAGGGGAATGACAAGGGGAAGCAGATTATCAATGCAGAGCCCAACACCACCATTTCCACCATGAAGATCCAGAAGGAGGAACCTAAAGATCTAGAGGAGGAGGAGCGCCTCTTCCACTCGCAAATGCGGGTAAAGGGTTCCCTGCTATAGTTCATTGTCGATAGCATGAGCCAAAAGAGCCTCTTTTCGGTAGAGGTCATGAAGCGAATAGGCTTATTGACCATAACATATCCACAACCATACACTATTGAGTGGCTTCACCAAGGATGGGCTCTTTGCGTGAACCAACAGTGCCACATTCCATAGAACATCAAGCCTTTCACGGATGAGGTATTATGTGACATTTCTCCCCTTGATTTTTTTGATGTATTATTAGGCTAACCATACTTATGGAAGTGACATGTTGTGTATGAGTCAAGGCTGCGTGATGTTATTGTTACTTGGGGAAATAAGTTGTACAAGATACCGTAGGTAGCACCGCCTACCGTCATCTCTTTGGTTACTGCAAAATAATGCAGTAAGCTCATTTTCCAAAACCGGGGAATTTGTGTTCCTGATGATATGCCCTCAAGGAAAGAACAAGAAGATAGTGGCCATGACCTCCAGACAGGGCCCCTCCGCATGACAACAACAGATGGACGAGGTTGTGGAGGAGTACAAAGACATATTATCCTCCCCTGTAGGGGTGCCTCTGTACTGTCAGGTCAAGCACTCCATCGATATGATCCCAGGTGCACCACTACATAATGGACCAATCCATCGATGCTCCATTCTGGAGAATGATGAAATCAAGAGGCAGATTCAAGAGCTATTGCATAAAGGTCACATCTGTCCGAGTTCATCACCCTGTGGGAGCCCGATCGCGTTGGTATAGAAGAAGGATGCGACTTGGAGACTCTATATTGACTATCGGGCGTTGAATAAGATCATTGTCTGGAATAGGTACCTGATCCCATGGATTAATGACCTTCTGGACCAACTGAAGGGAGAAAAATATTTCAGCAAGATCGACTTGAAATTAGGATATCACCAGGTACTAATTGAACCCTCCAATGTGTGGAAGACTACCTTCAAAGCCAAGGAGGGCCTTTTAGAATGGTTGTTTATGCCTTTCAGGTTGATGAATGCTACTGCAACCTTCATGAGGCTAATGGATGACATCTTGTGGCCATTCACTAACTCATTTGTAGTGGTATACTTGGATGACATCATGATCTTCATCTAGAGTGTGGAAGAGCACCTCCACCACATTCGACATCTTCTCCAAACACTGCGGTAACACAAGCTATGTGCCAATTTGGAGAAATGCACTTTTGGCATGAACCAGGTTCAATATCTGGGATACATTATTAATGAGCGGGGGGCGCATGTGGATCCAGCCATGATCCAAGTCATTCGGGATTGGCCAGCTCCAACCAATCTGACAGAGCTCCACAGTTTTCTACATCTTTCCAATTTCTATCACAAGTTCATGTTGGGATTTTCTCATATCACTTAGCCCTTGAGTCAAGCCACCAAGGGAGGAGCGAAAGAAAAATTATTTTGGTCTGAATCTCAACAGAAGGCATTCACAGAGTTGAAACATCACCTCTGCTTTGCACCAGTACTCACATTACCAAACTTGCAACAACCATTTGAGATCAAGATAGATGCTTCTGACTATGCTATTGGGGTAGTCCTTACTCAACAGGGGCATCCAGTGGCACATCATAGTGTGACACTTTCAGACATAGTCTAGAAGTATCCCACTTATGACAAACAGATGTATTCCATTGTGCAGGCCTGCCGATAATGGAAGCATTACATTTTGGGGAAGGAAACAATCATCCAAATAGACCACCGACCCTTGCAGTTCATACAGACACAAGGGAAGTTGCAGAATGATTTCCATTAGAAGTGGTCCACATACCTGCAACAATTCCATTTGAATATCAAGTATAATAAGGGAAACATCAATAATGTTGCAGATTGCCTCAATCGACCACCGATCATGGTGTCAACCAGTGTGCTCAACTCTTGTGGGCACAAGACCTCTGATTGACCACTTCTCTACAAAAGTGACCGAGCATTCGGCCACACATACCAGATGCTCTTAGAGGGTCAGCAAGTTCCAAATTTTCACCTCTGGGATGCCCTATTATGCCACCTGGGACACCTTTGTGTTCCTTCAAGCGAGCGTGTCAAGATGATTTTTCAAGCACACTACAGTTAGGCTGCTGGGCATTTTGGGGTTGAGAAAATGGTGGCAGTACTGCAGAAGTATTTCTATTGGCCAAATCTTCAACAGGATGTCGAGAAGTACATCAGATCCTGCATTGCCTGTGGCATTGCCAAACT
The DNA here is from genome assembly GCA_000404065.3 of Pinus taeda. Taxonomy (NCBI): domain Eukaryota; kingdom Viridiplantae; phylum Streptophyta; class Pinopsida; order Pinales; family Pinaceae; genus Pinus; species Pinus taeda. Next base: position 163,602 of record APFE030820711.1, on the reverse strand, counting down.
GACCATCAAGAAGCAAGGCCTCTACACTTCGCTGCCTACCCTTAGTCGAACTTGGGAATCCATCTGCATGGATTGCATGTTAGGCCTTCCTTCTACTAAGCATGGCAACGACTGTGTTTTGTGGTCGTCGACAGATTCTCGAAGATGGCCATTATGGATTCCTACAAGAAGAATATCACAACGGAAGCCACTGCTAAACTCTTCTTTAAATGAGTGTGGGTACACTTTGGGATCCCATAGTCTATCATCTTAGATCAGGATAGCAGTTTCCTCAGTACATTTTGGTCTAGTCTTTGGTTGAGGCTCGACACCAAGCTGACTAAGTCCACAACTTTTGATCCCCAAATTGATGGCCAGATAGAGGTTGTCAACAAGATGATCATACACATTCTATGCATGTACAACTCAAAGCATCCATGCACATGGGATGAGAGCCTCCCCTATGTCCATCACAACTATAACTAGGTTCTCCACAACTCGACTGGCCACAACCCTTTTCAAGTGGGCTTGGGATTCCAACCATTATGTTTCATTGATGTGGCCATGCCATTTACAACTACTAAGGCAGATTCAACTCATGGCCAATCCGAAACCGATAAGGAAAACAACTTCATTGAGAACATCCAACATATCTTCTAGCAGGTCCACAACATTATGGAGAAATCAAATGCCAAGTACAAGCAACGACATGATCAACATCGGGTGCCACACAAGTTTTAGGTGGGTAACAAAGTCTAGTTGCATTTGCAAAAGGAACGCCTTACTGGAGCCTACCGAAAACTAAAACTACTCCGATATGGTCCTTACACAATTACCAAGGCTATGGGAGACAATGCATTTGAGCTCAACATTCTCCCATTCCTTGGCCTACACCATTTCTAGACAGATCAGACATTGCAGAACAAATCACACCTACAGAGTTAAATCCAAATTGCATGGAACAAGCCACAATTGATTAAATCATGGACACACAGATCAAGGACACTTGCCAGTAGAAGATCCAACTATATCAAGTTATCAAAGCAGGCTAGCTCCTTCACCAGGGAAAGTGGCTCACCACGGACCAAGTTCAGTAGAAGTTTCCTCATCTCAGGGAGGAACATAACACAATGGGGAACATTGCTTCCTAAGAGGGGAGGAATGATCCAGGTAGATATTGGTGGCCACGCACCAATTCCACTTGGGCCCCCACCATTGTTTCTTTCAATTTTTTAGTTTCCTTAATTGTAGCACAATTTACTATTTTTAGTAGTTTTTCGGGTCCTAAACTTTCAGAGTTGTTTGGAGGCCCTAAACAACATTTTTTTGGCAATCTACTGCCAATGATTTTTTGATAAAATCATATTTTACATCGTAGTACTCAGAGAGATCTTTCTAACGGGGTATTATGCATGTCAAATGGAGATAATATGACCAAGTCGCAACCCCAAGAAGTTGGTTGTCTAACTAACCCCAACAGGTCCCATAAAATCTTGGCGTTACATCTCCTCGGGTTAGGGTTTTGGTTGTTTAGGGTTTGTTCTTATTGTTCAATAATAAAAAGGCCCTTGAGCCTCATTGTAACACATTTCAGAGGCATGTAGTCGCCACATATCTTCTCAGAGATAAGCTACCATCGCTCGAGCTAGTCTTATTTCCATTCTGTTTGTAAGCATATTTCAGTATTTGATATTAATGAAATGAAGTGTTATTTCTACTGCATCTTTGTATTTATGGTTATATCTGTAATTCGTTGTGTTCCTGTTTAAATTTGGATCAGTTATTCCTCCTCAGTCATATTATTGAATCTCATCTTTTCTTGGAAGCTTATTTTACATACAATAAAAGATTTCTTTCTGAGAATCCTATTTCCCTCTATAGTGAGCTACTTAATATCTTGGACTAGTGGGATACTAGACTAATGTAATCTTGTAGGCCTCTAGTCAATTCATTCATTACTAGACAACCTGACCTATCACTATGCTCACATGGAGCTCTCTTTGATTATCTCTGTATCTTTATGCTGAATTCCATGTTATCACGATGTTCAAGAGCTTGGACGTATTTTTAATTATAACTCCAACAAAATTCCAAGCATTTATTCCTTGGGATGACTAAGTAATTTTGGGGATATCCATTCTTCTTGGTTTGTCTGCATTGATCTACATTGATATGTTTCCATAATCTATGACTTACATTTTTTTCCTTTTTCTACTATCAAATACCCATCTCCTTTTCTTTTTGTCTTGTAATATGCATCCTTTTTTTTCTTTTCAAGGCATTCTTGAGTAGCCATTATAACAATATAGCTAGTTGGTAAGAAAATATAGAATATGAAAAAGTAATGGATCATAGGAAATCTAGATTTGAATTCTCTTGTGATTTTCTTATTTTTAATATATCACTCCATACTTATCATGTAAAAAATCAATTTCTCTCCATACACACATAAGCATTACATAGGTCGGGACTTGGTCTTGATTTATGAGCTTTTATGAAAACCTTGGAGTTGATATGAAATTTGAAAAAACAAAGAGAACACTTGTCACTACAATTCCAAAGAAGCACATATTTATTTTCATTTCTAATGGACTTTTTTACTTACGACTCTCTGAACATTAAAGATTATTTTTCTAGCTTTACTACCCGCTTCAATTTAGAATTAACAAGTGATGATTTTGGGCCAATGAAAACTTCACAGAAAGTCACTTCTTCATAATTCTAATTCCAATCAAAAGAAGAGGTTATTTGTTTTTGTTGGAGAAAATCAACATCTTTCAAGTAAAACTAAACAAAATTTTTCAATGCTAAGTCTCATATACCCATTTTCATCCTTTTCCAATTCTGTACTTTTTGTTTCAACTTTATATTTATTTTTTTCTGATTTGAGTTATGTCCTTGTAGGTCTCTAAGAATTGTTTTACACTCATACTTGCTGAGATCCGAACTCATACTCCTTGTTTTGCTTGTTTTCAAGTTTTGGAGAAGCAATAATGATGTTCATAAAGTCAACTAAATTGAGGAGTCCTTGAACCTTCAATTTTTTTCACAAGCCTTGTTTCTACTTAAAAATTGTTAAGATGTTCTCATGCAGGGTTTGTTTTGAAACTAGAAAATTTGCAAAGGTTAAAAACTTCACATTTGGCTTCTTTTTACCTCATGACTTCTATTCACTTTACAATTTGAGAAACTAATTGCTCATAACAATGCAAGATAGAATTTATTAAAATCCCAACACAAGACAAACACACATGCTTGTATTATTTTATTCCTTTGTTGTGAAATTTTTATAGTTAGTCTTGTTGGGGTTTTATTTTAATTTGGGGTTTTCTTTCATTTTTCTTCTCCTTATTTGACATTTTTCGATTTTTCTAATTTCTTCTTTCACTTTAGTTTGGATTTTTTTTCCTTTTGTAGTTGGTTTTGTGTTGATTTTATTGATATTACCAAAATTTATGTGTATGGAATTTCCTTACCCAACATTGGTTGGCAAACATGGGAATTTTTACTCTGCCAATTTCAATGGGTTTCATTTACCTTCAAGGGATATATTTATGGAATTTTAAAGCCCTCTTTCCTTAAATATTTTTCATGGAGGAACATGCATATTTTTTAAGTGATATAGTTCACGTTTTCAAGCAAGGAAATTACTTTGAAGTTTAACTCAATGAATATGTTATCACTTAGGGAAAACCCTGGCTGTAGAAAAAACCATAATGTAACCTCAAACCTGTTTTAGGTTGAATGTTGGCCCTTCAACACGGAGAGCTATCTCTCTGTAAAACTCAACTACTCTGTGGTCACTTTAGTAGAAGGTTTCAAAATTGATTTTGGTGGCCAGATTTAGATCATAGGATGGAATTGGTTGGGAAATTTACAAAACATACCATTGGGCATGGAGTCCAGTTCTAAATAGGTAAAACTATATATCTAAAGAGAAAGCTATAAAAAGCATGATAGTAGAAAATCCTTTGACTGTTTGAGAAATTGGAAGAAGGAAACTGAAGTGAGACAAAGTTTATAGTTGATTGAAATAAAAAATACTAATGCTGATAATACAAGAAAGGAGCATAAATGAAATCCAATTTTAGAAACAAACGTTTCAGACATGTAAGAAAGCTTGTATTACTAAGAGGAAAACTGAAAGGGAACTGAAACGCATGATTTTCATACAAATTTCTCATAAAAATTGCAAGTATATTCAAGAATGCTCAAACATACCAGAACGCAAATATGTATTTTGATAAAATTCCAACTTTTCTTCATTCTTCATAAACTATTTTACAAAAATTACATAAGCTGTTTGCAAAATAATAGTGTCCATATTAATTACAAAAATATGAGATATCTAAAATATCTTTCAAGTTCATGCATGTAAAATATAAAACTTAAATACCTTATTTTTTTCCTAAAATAGCTACAAGAAAATATGTTGATATGTAGGTGAAGTAAAATATCTCTCAAACTGTCTTCCTTGGAAAAAGAAACAGGTCCCTAACTGATAGCTCAACATACTAGCTGGAAAAACAGGTCCCTCTATAAATCAGGCCCAAAACGCCTCCAAAACTTCTTTTCTATTCATCACTCTTTCCTTCAAAACTCCTGGAAAAAATGTTGATATTGTTTTTATTATCTTCAATGGTTTTTTGTTTGTAGCTTTCGTAGACAGGATGACTATCAACATTTTTATTTTTTCCCAATTTCAAAATCGCTGACAACCGAAGGGTCAACATTTTCAACCGTTTGAATATCGCTGGAAACGAAGATGTTAGCTCTCCCTCTTTGCTCAAAAATCGTTGACTAATTAATTGTCTACATTTCCCTGTATCGTTTCTATTAACTCACATGCATAGTTTTAACCCAAAATAGCTGATAGTGGCTCTATCAACTTTATATAAAATACTGACGATGGGAATGTTAGCTCTCCCGACTGTTATGCTGCATGCAAAAGCTATAAGGCCAACTGTAAGTGATAAAATGAAAACCATGTTTCATGAAAAGATAGGAAACATTCTGTGTTTTATTCCCCCAAGCATTTAGCTGAGGGTACTAGCAGCTCCAGGAAATACATCTACCTTCTCTAATCTCTGCTTTTTTCTCTGCCTTGCCTCCATGGGTTCCCTTTTCACAGTTTCTCTTCCTCTGCTCTTTTTAGAGCCTGTAGCCTTTTTCCTGTTAATAATGAGGTCCTTTAGTGGCATGTTATCAAATCAATCACCTTCTTGGCTAAATCTAGGTTATTTTTGAGTTTGATCTTGTATCTTAACTTGTTAGTTGGCCTGGTATATCTATTGCAACCATTGAAGACTTTAGACAATGTCTCCTCCTCATTTCTCTCAACCTCTCATTATTTTCCCTTAGGATCCTCTGTTTTATCTGTGTCTGTAGGGGGATTTTTGAAAGGTGGAATCACAACATGGGAAGAGCCAACACCAATAGGTTGGTTCATAGGGGTACCGGGTCTAGTTTATGAAGCCGTGCACTTTTTATTTGGTAAAATTTAGGAATTTTTAGAGCAGATGATGCAGATGGAACTCCTAGGTTTTCTTGGCTGGGAGGGGGCTTAATAGCAGCTTGATTTTTAGCCTTTCCCCTTTTTAGAAGTCTGTGGTCTACCTCTTATTCTCTTAAGGGGTTGACGTCAAAAACTTCCCCAGAAAAGGTAATGATTCCAGGTTCTTTTTGCCTTAGCTAGCTAGCCTTCTATTATCAATTTTATCTGGGCTTTGTTGTATATAAAATGAGAAGAGGGATTAGTGTGGGCCTTGAACCTAGCTTCCATATGTTTAAAGATCTCTAACAAATAAAAACATGGATTGATTCTAATATGACCAGAAAGATGTGTGAGAAAATAAAAGTGGCAGAGGTTTACCTGATTAAACTAGCCTTCACACATAAAATATTACTGACAAAGGCGTAAAGGGACATGCCATTAGTCTTGGAACCACTCCTTTCAAACTCCAGCCCTATAGTTTTTCCCTCTAAATTATTCTTTGAAGAAGAAATGGACATTGATCCCTGCCAAAACATGATTGTGAAAAATCTTCTCACTGTCTACTGGTAAGGTTATGGCATCAACAATGGTTTTCTATGTAACTACAAATGACAAGCATCCCACCTCCACACGATTCCCATCAAAGCCCTGTGAAAAATACCGAGCCACAAGATTGTGGTAGTCAGTACAACAGTGGATGAATTCACTCCAGTCTGCTTGCTAAAAAAATCGAAGAATTTCTGCGTAAATTTCCTACAAATCCGATGCTTTTGGCTCAGACCGGTTCATCTTACCTCTGTTCTTCGTTTCATTGCGTGGTATTCCCCAGATTCGATCCTGAATCCCTGCAAACAAAACAATTTCCAATGCCAAGTGTAAATGTTTCTGAACCAACACAAACAAATTTCCTATGGGACAAGGTGAGTTAACTTGACATGTGGTTGAGATAACATAGTCAATGAGTGAATAATCACATTGTTTCAGGTTATTATTACAAATAAAATTTATATCATATGATAAAATCATGTTAAATGACATTTCACTCATTACAGCAGAGGAAAAATGATTAAGTGGTACTTTTACCCCTTCAAAACAAATACAAACACATTTCACTGAAAATGTTGACACTGACGTGGTCAGCATAGTCATCATTTTTTGAATTTAAAAACTGGTTTTGGCACTGACAATTGGCCTGTCAGCTAAAATGAAAAATGTTGATATCCCCATTGTTAGCGAATTTATTCGCAAGACCATATTAGATCACAAAAAAGCTGATAGCCCCACTATCAATAATTTTCCCCATTTATTACAATTAAGACGTTGACGCTGTAACTGTCAGCATTTTCCAAAAAATAAAAAAAACAAAGTTTATTGTGATAACACAATCCCTCCCATCCATCCACTTCATACAAAATCCTTTGAAGGAATAGTTGTGGGGAAGGATACATAGTTAACACTATGGAAGTATTATATCCATTTGCGTAAGTCTATTTTACCATCCCATCTCTTTCACTCAACTACACCATAAACTTAGCTCACAAATGTGCTTATCAAAAGGGTGATTAAAAGCGGAAGCATGGTAAATACAAGTAAACCTGTTTTGGGCTATGGATGCTTGCTGATAGTAGGGAAATGCTGTATGACATTAAAGACAACTTCGTTGGGGTATTGACTAGGCTTGCTGACAATGAAGCAATGTGAGAGACCATTCATATCTATGGATATATGCTTTATCTAAACCTCCCTATCTGTAACTTCTTCTATCACTCATACAAGGTAATCTTAAATTTAATTTTTCCCCAAAATTTGGATTGATGATTTTAGACTAAGTATGCTTAAGTACTTATCTTTTTAAACTTATATTGCTTGATCAAATAACATGGGACCCATGAGAAATGTTTTACTCTTTTATGACTTAATAAAATTTCTCACTTAAACCTTTGAGTAAAATTAAGTTAATTTTTAACTAGAGATAACTAGTTCTTCCCTATGTGTCGCCAGTGTTGTGGTAAAGTCACAACCCCCCATTTTTAATAATGGGGACCCTTTACATGAATTCTGGTCATATAACTCATTTTTTTCATTTGGTTAATTATGTGACATTTTTGCAAGATTTTTGTTTTATTTGGATTCCCACTTTGATTGCTTCATTGCCTTCAATTTCTTGTTAGCTTTCCACCAGTTCTTATTTCATCGCATTTGGAATCACTATTTGCAAATAACGCTCCTTCAAAGTTTCAATGATTTTTACCACCTAAACTAAAAATGTACAAAATATATATTATCTTTGGCTTATATAAATACAATTAACATGTAAATATTTACTTTTTTTTTTGGTCAAAACCCTTTCTAACTTTATTATCATCAACAAATTTTTTTTTTTCTTTTTTCTTTTTTCACTTATGGTTCATGGATAGTCGGGTCAGTGGGTAGCTGCTATGTCGAGGGTTGTTCAACACTAAGTGGATCACAGCCGAAGGGGATCAACACCCCTCGACCTATTTACTGACCTGACCCCAAGAGCTTTCGGGAATTGACCCTGTGACCTCCCGATTGGCGAGGCACCGATTTGACCGATTGAGCTAATTCTTGGGGCTCTCAACAATATTATTACTTTATATAATACTATTATTTGTTTAACCCATATTATTTAATTTTTATAAGGAATATATATTAAATCATTAAAATTCTTTTTTATTAAACTTTATATGTTTTTATAGTTCTATTATTTGTTTTAGGCACTATAATATTTTTATAAGAATAACTTTATAGGAATAATATTAAATCATTAATTCTTTTAGAATATTATATATAAAAATATACGTTAATATTTTCTAATTCATGGACTTAAAAGTATTTAATATTTATATAAGATTAAACCATTAATTCTTTTTAGTATATTCATTAATATGGTTGTAAGGAGTTATTAAAATATTTAGTTAATTATTTTTGTAACTTTTTATAATATTATTTGATGAAAATTATTTTGTTCTTCATTTCCTTTCCCTTTTTGGGATCTTGACCTTGACTATTTTCTTCCCTTAGTCAAACTAGTTGTTACCTACTAATGACTAGTTAGCTTCTCTCTTCATCTATTTATCTCATTGCTTGAATCTAGTTCCACATCTTATCTTGAAAATGAACCACACTGACTGATTCAAAATGCGTAGATGAGAATATCTTGAATATGAATTTTACTAAAAATTTTATTAAAATTATTATCACATAAATCATAGTTTAAAAAAATATAAATATTTAATTAATTGTAATTAATCATTAGTTAATATTTTAAACTTTTTTAAGTCACTAACTATCCTACCTTCGGCTCATCCTCCATCTCGGGTCCTATTTCCTTCTTCCGATTTCTCCCTTTCGAGATCCTCCTTACCCCCCTCTTTCTCATACCTTATGCCCCTCGAGATCCTCCTTACCCCTCTTTCTCACACCTTATGCCCCCTGCTCCGTTTACTCCCTCCTCATAACTCCCCCATATACACCATGTTAAATAATCCCATGTCTCCTCCCATCACGTGGCCTTTTTTTTAATGCTTTTAATAATTTAATATATTTTTAATTAATTTTGATTTTAACTAACCTATTAAGAATTAATTAATTTATGTTTTAATTAAATTAATTAATTTTAATTAATGGTATATAATAATTTAATATTTGTAATTAATAATGATTTATTTTTAATTTAATTTGAAATTGGAATTATAATTAAAAATGCTTATATTTATTTTGGGCATTTTTTTTTAATAAGTTTTTTGCAGTTTTGATATCTTGATTTTGGAAAGGAATATCTTGAATTTACAATCTAATTAATTTTTATTATTTTATTTATTTATTATTATTTTTTTTTTCTAATTTGATTTGAGGAAATTTCATTGGTTTGGGAAAACTGCTACAAATAATTCATTCCCCAACAATACTCCAGAGATAATGAGATCCATTTGAAGTAATCTTAGCATGAAAATTTATTTGGACTTTATTTATTTTGATTTAGCAATTTCATGAGAGTTTATTATTTTGATTTTTGGTATGCAATTTAATTTAATTTTATTTTGGTTTTGATTGGTTTGTAGCAAGAGATCAGTTGGAGAAGTTGGAGCTGAGACACTTTGGAGCAATGAAAAGAGACTGATAAAAAGAATAATGGAAAATTTACAGCTCTAATTAAGGATATGGAAAACCATTCCTAATAATTCTACATTTTTGGGATTTTTGAAAAATTATTAAATAGAAGTCTTGAAATTGAGAAATGAGTACCTCTTCTTTGCATCTAGGGGATTCCAAAACAAAATTTTAAGGGATATTTAGCTGTAGAAGTAGGAGGAAAACTCAAATATGAGCCAATGGAATTTTTCTTTTTTAAATCTAGATTTTGTATTGGGGGTAGAGCTTACACTATTACAACTCTTTCTTTTAGTCACAAATCTTACGATTTATGAAATATTATTGGAGATCAGTCCAAGGAACAAGAGAAAGAGACCATGTTTCATTAGTTTGTAATTTGAATACTTTTATTTAAATGCAAATTTCATTTGTGTAATGAAATATATGTGTAAATCATTCTTATATTCTGCATTCTTGTTTGAGGTGAGGATGAATGTCTATTGGATTAGATATCTAAATCATTGGCCTCATAGATATGTTGTTAATTGTCTCATTTTCTCGAGTGTTTAAATAAGATTTCTACGTAACTATTTACTTAGGAATATGTCATCTAATATTGATTTAATAACAATTGAAATTATGTGAAAATTTTCATGGTTCTAATAGTTAATCATTAGTTGTTATTAGATCTCTGAACAAAACATGTTTTGTAACCACAATATCAGTTAGTAGAACTATTTAATTGGCTAGATATTTATCATAAACAAGGCATGTTAAAATCCTCAATCATTTAATTATTCTACTCTCAATTGGTTTTAGATCTACATCTTCCTAATCAAGATAGACTTAGGATTTGATTCCTTTTTTCTTGCATCCTAGAGTAATTCCACGTTTAAATTAATCATTGCATTTCTAGAAGTCCCCTTATGCAGGGGTAAACTTTAGGAGTGGCTTAGTTGAGCCCGCAAGTCAACTTAAGGATTTTCTTTCTTGCATGTGCACAACAAGAGGGAAGATCTAATTTATCTCTTTCTATTGGCAAGTAATAGACAAACCATAAGCCAATAGAGAGAGAGAGGGGGTAACTAGACCCAATTGAATCAATGAAAACCACTAAATGAAACAGATAAGGGCTTAGTTGGGGCTCTGACTAGGTGGTATCCCTTACATGTTGATGAGGTCATTTTTGACCATCAACAGGTGGTTGTAATGTAATCTCATTGGCTGGAAATATCAACATTCTCCTGCATAGCCAATTGATGCGAAACCCTTTCTATATAGGATGTTTCTTGTAAATTGGGGGGATCACCAGGGGTATTACTAATCCAGATGCAAACCACTGCTCCAAGAAGAAAAACCTGGCAAGTCTTATGAAATGGGCTACCTACATTAGCCTCTTGCTACATATCAAGCTTTTGGTCAAAATCCTTTATAAATTTATTAGCCAATTTAATGTTCTTGTCCATCATTTCCCATCCTACGCCCTTTCTTCTAGAATTCATGGTGGTGAGCCCTGGTATTGCATGAAGAGTGCTACAACTCCCAAGGACTCCAAAACTGTATTTATCAACCTAGGGTTTGTATAAGCTTCAAGGTGATAATTATATATGCACAATAGATAGGATTCTACTCATGCCACCCTCAACTAGGACATTTGATCAAACGTGCTCCAAGGCCATTCCTCCTACTGAATTAGAATGAAAACTAGCTAATGGAGGTGAAATTTAGAGGCTACCTCTAACTATGAAAAGGGAAATTCTATTAACTTCAACTTGCAAATGCTATTGAATCGCTTCATGTAAAGGAAAGAGATAAACTACTTGCAAAAAGGAAACTACATCATAGAGAAGAATCTAACCTACCAAACCATAACTCAAGATTCTATGTACCATCTAACTAGCTCACACTTTCATATAAATCAATGTTCTATTTGTGCCAAATCCGTGATAAGGAAACAAACACTATTCTATTTTTGTAGTGAAGGAAAAGGAGGGGTTGGAGTGGCCTAGAAGCTTCCCTTAATCATGAAGTCACAAATGGGGTTCAACATCCTCCTAAACTAAGTCTGAATTGTAGCAAAGGTCAAAACTGGTGAAAAAAACATGATGCTACAAGTCTACTACAGGAGGCTGCTACAGGTGCCCTGTATTGCTATAGGAAGGCCTGTAATGCTATAGGAGAGTTACCGATAAGGTTTAAGAGGTGGAAATGATGCATTTAAGGTATGTAAAGGTGGATGAAGGTTGAGGTAGATGAGTGAAGGGTGGCCAAAGCCTCTATCCAAGCTTAGAGCCTTTTGAAGGCATGTTTTGCACTAGGAGGGAATCTCTTGGTGATCCTAGGAAAATGATCGCATGAATATAATTTTTAGGACAAAAATCGGGGTTCACAAGAGAAAGTGAAGAATTCCAAGATGGAGGTGGTGGAGGTGCCCTTCCCTATAGATCCAAAGAACCCTACAATCATCGCATGCATATACCCATTTATCATTGAGAAAATGAAACAATTAGTAGTGGAAAAGATGAGTTGAATTTAAATGCTATCTAATCTATGCCAAAAATATGATGTAATCAATAAATAAAATCCTAAGCTACAAAAATCATATGCAAAACATTATTAATAACACAAATATTCTTCCAATAAACCATAAACATAATACTTTTGGACTGTGGTTGTAAATCCTTCTATTCATGCTCCCATGAGAGAGATGAGGTAGAGGTTGCAATCACAGAATTTTTCTAGATTATTCTCTAATGAAATGCAAGAAACTATAAACACTCTGAACTAAAAAGAGATACAAATACATAAGAGGGACCTAAGCCACTGGGGTTGGACAGAAACCCAAGAGCCTTAGCCCTTTAGAACTAACTTAGCGATGAATCAATAAGAAAATTCTCATTATCATTGAATTAATGTCTAATACATCACATAATAGTAAAAAATAACAATGCCAAGTACTTGAGCTTAATAGCTACCTAGTTGAAAACAAAACTCGAATCCTAGTGAGCTCTTTTACATGCTTATTTATATAAGAGGGTAGCTACTAGAAGCTCCCTAGAAAATATAATATTTGTCTCCCACAAATTGAGAATGGTGGATCTTGTTCCTCATTAACTTCACTTGCTTGGCTACTAATGACCTCGTCTTGCTTCTTTTCCAATGACCTTGAGCTAATGAGAGAGGGTGTTGTGATATTGGGCCGATTGAGGAAGTTAAAGAGGTGGAAAACCCCCTATATTCTCTCCTTGTGTCTACTTCGAGTCCCTGCATAGAAATAATCTAAAAGATGCTCCATTTCCTTCAATTAAACCATATTAGGCCACATGACATAATAAACATCTTTTACCCTTCTCACTAAGCATAATATAAAGAAAAATTGTAAATAAATGTGAGAAAGAGATAGTTCTAAAGTTGGAGGATGGCATCATAACCCTTATAATGTACCTATTGATGAGCCTCATCACATGGTTTCCTCCATTACTATGCTGAAATTGGTGCATGCCATAAATAACTTATAACTGTTGTATTTTGTCCACTTCTCATTTTTGGAGTTACTAAGGATGGATTTTGGCCTGTATATGTCCTTTTCCTTGATGTAGTACCCCTCCCCTAGCCAGGTATGTATTGAATTCATAGTGCATTCATTTGTAGTTAGTCGTCGATTGACGTCTCAACAATTTGGCATATTTTTCAGCTAGGGCCATTTTTTAATGTACGTATAGGGAGTATCCTAAGAACCCTTAATTCCTTAATATATTCTTGAAACACTCATTCCTCCTATTTTTTGTGAAATTATTACAATAATCATGGCAATGATCTAAATGAGAAACTTTAATCATTCTAGGCTAACATTCCTTGTTATAATGAGACTCCTTCATTGGCTAAGGCATCCACTTTGATGTTCAAGTGCCTTTTAACATGGTAGAATTGGATGGCCTCAAATTTCCTTATTTGTCTGTTTATCCTTTGCTAAATAAGGGCTTGGTCTTTGCCTAATGTCTCTGCTAGCTTATTCACTTGTTGGATAACTATCGTAGAGTCCCCAAACAACAACACATGCTTTATTTTCTTTGATATAAAGATTTCTAGCCCTTGCCACAAGGTCAATAATTTTTATTAGTTGTTTTTAGCGGTCCCCAATCCCCAAGCAACCTGGATCTCAATTTTTTCATCAAGGAAATAGATAACCCCTCCCACTCCTGCCTCCCCCAACTTATCATCCAATATTTATAGGAGCTTGTAATTTTGTTAATGTGTATTAGATTTGATTTATTTTATATTGTATTTAATTTACATTTTGTTTTTGATGAGTTTTGGCATGGGATAAGACTTCCTTGAGACACATCCATTAATGATCATTTGGAGGTTCCATTCAAAGGGGATGCCATATCATAATGAGCCAGATACAAACTCTACCTTTTATTAGTTTTGAAATTGTAATATATGAGGAGGAAAAACATGTTCTTAACCATTAGACCCACTCAAGTTGTACACCTAATAGAAAATTTATAACTTGGTAAGGATTGATACATCTACAAACATACCTGTAAGAGGGTCCCCACTCATAGAGGATGTTTATCCTTCTAACGTTATCACAACAAGCCAAAGTCCCATCATAATTTTAAACATTAATAGAAAGAGTGTAAATTAGTTGATGAAGTTTTATAAAAGGAGTTTATAAGATTAATTCTTCGTGTGGAAGTGCCACATTGGGGAGAGTGGTCTATGATTTAAAATAAGACTCAAGGAACATGGGGCTGGCATAAAGAAGGAAATAATTCGCTCCTTTGCTCTTGCTGAATACTCATAAAAAACTAAGCACCATTTATGCCTTAAGACACTAAAATTATTGCTAGGGAATATCATTATTTCAAACACAAGTTTAGGGAAGCTTTAGAGATCATTAAACATCCCAACAATATTAACAGAGATGGAGGTGCCAAGATCAACAATAGTTGGATGCCATTAATCTCAATCATTTAACTTCTTCTTCTCTTCTCGGATTCTCTCCATACTCCTCCTTCCCCTTCCCCTACCCTCTTCTTCTTTTGTTTCTCTTTCTCCCCCCATTTCCATATTTTAGTATACTTTTTACACTGTCCTTATTCCCTCTTCTTTCTCTTCTCTTGATTGTATTCTCTTCCTCGCCCCGTTGCTCCCCCCCGCCCCCCCCCACCAACATTGTATATGTATATGATGCTTCCTTACTTTGATTCATAATTATCCTTTATTGACTTTATATTATTTCCCTCTTCTTTCTCTCCTCTTGACTGTATTCTCTTCCTTGCGCCCCCCTCCCCCCACACACACACTTTGTATACGTATATGATGCTTCCTTACTTTGATTCATAATTATCCTTTATTGACTTTATATTATTTTATTTTCATCCTTCTTAGTTTGCCCTATTATTTTATAAAGCTATATTTCATTTTAATTTTTATTTATTGCTTTATTTTTTTCTATATTATCCATTCCTTTTCTTTTAGTTTTCTCTCATTTTATTGGTTGATTTTTGGTTTTTCTTTCTTTTCTTTTATTTATTTTACCTCAATATCTATTAATTAGTTTTTTTTTTTTTTTAATTATTGTTTTTTTTATTATTATTGTTTTATTGTTTTATTAATTTCATGGGTTTATTAATTGTTCTTTAATATGTTTTTATTTTTATTTTATTTATTATTATCCTTTGATTTTTGTTTTTGGTTTATTATTCCTTATAAAACGACTCTCATTTTCCTTGTCCTATTTATACCCTCATTATTTTTCTCTTCTTTTCTCAGCATGCCTCTCTTGATAATGAGTCCACTTGGTGACTCGAAATGTAGATTTTAACAATAACACCTCAAGATTCAATTATGAAATATCATTTTTCAAATCTCAACCAGATAAGTCTCCAAATAACAGTTCAAATACTTGTTTACATAAAATTAATTAAATAACAAGTAACACTAATAATAATCAATTGAACTATCCCTTTGAATTTTAATATTTACTTTATGCTACTTTAACTTTTAAGTTGTTTATTTTTAGAAATTTTTAATGAAATTTCCTTACATATTATAATAAAAATTTATACATTTCAAGGGATTCTTGTGAGTGAGTATATTTATTCTCAAAGTAACTATTCGGATTATAGAGAAGAGTTGAAGAACCAAATCATGGCTACAGGTTAAATAGAGAGAAGATCAATCAACGACTATATTTGACCCGAAAATGGCTATAGTGGATTGGGTAACTAAACTAGACCAAGAGATGGGAATAGGGAAAAATAATTAGTTAAATAATTAATAAGTTATTTTTGTTATATTTATTTCATTTGTAACCCTTTGTATAAATCAATGGACCTATTATTATATTATTAATTATTATTTAAAACTATGTCAGCTACATGAGAACCTCTATCATTACTATATATAAAAATAATAAGAAAAATAATACATATTTACAAGTGGATAACCTCATTAGTTAGATAAATATTTAACTAACCCATTTGGAAAATAAGTTTAAAGTCAATTAGTTTGTTAATTCACTTATTAATTTAATTTATTTTATTTTTTAAGTTATAACAATTGATAATTAGTTTTCTATAAAATTAATTCCATTCAATATAATAAAAACTTATATTATTATTAATTTATTATTATTATATATGAAATACTAAGAAACTAATAAAGTTTATTAAACGGATAAACAAATAACTATTCGGATTCAAAAAAATTATGTCAATATAATGGTTTTTAAGCCATTTTCCTCTCTTCACATAAGGATTTTCCATTAAATATATGGAGGTGTACATACCCTACTTTTTTTTAGATATAAACTTCTTAAAAATAAATTTTCATTTTTTATTCTTCCATCCAACATACACTTTTTTAGATATAAACCTCTTAAAAACAATTTCTCATTTTTAATTCTTCCATCTAACATTGGGACTAGCCCCAACTTGGGCTAGACACACACATTTTTAACTAAATCACTATATATACACATATTTAATCTTATTATTATCTCTTAGTGTAATCTCGGTTAATGACATTTTCCCCCTTTTTGTACATATTTTCCAATTCATTTCCCTTAAATTAGATAAAAATTTGTTGAAATTGCAATTTTAACTTGTGTAATCTACACAATCTAAATATTTCAAAATTTTAAGCCATTAAACAATTTATTTATTCAAAAATAAATTTTAAATAATAAAAAAACACAATGCAATCCAAAATTATATCATCAAAATTCTATTAAAAAAAAACGTAAAAAATTAAATAATGAAATTACACCTTACCTTTTTTACGCATTTTCAATCTAATTAAAAATAAAATTGTAAATACAATTCTTTATTTAAGTCATCCATTAACTTTTGGGTTTAATATATATATATAATATTAATTTTTAAAAATTTAAAACACACTGCCTAATAAATAAATCCTCCATTATAAAATAAAAGCTTCATTCTAAAATATAATCATAAGCTGGTCTATTATATAGAATATATCAACGCTCTGTAACTCATTATAAATTTGTCTTTATATTATAACAATGCTACAGACGCCATCACTAAAACAAACTCACCTGAGTTACAAAATCTTATAAAATTAATATATAATAAAAAAGATGATGACAAGCCCAACATGTAGTGACATGAAATGTAATTATAAATAAAATAATCATAATCTATCAATTAATAACTGACTAATGTTGATTGTGTTTTATTAGCACCTGTTCATGGTTATTTTATTGAATTTATTTATATATTTTAATATATAATTATAATTATGGTAATTAAATTCAAATAATGTTTTTATAGTCATAGTCCATGACTATTTTTAAATGACATTTAATTAATACGATTCCTCAACTAAACTACAAAATCTTAATAACATAATTAATATATAATAAAAAGATGATGGTAAGGCCAACCATTGTGTACATGACATGTCATTTTATAAAACTAAAATAATTATAATGTATCAATTATAATGGATTAATGTAGATTGTGTTTATTAGCACATGGTTATTGAAATTATTTATATATATTAATATTAATGTTAATGTAATTAAATATTGAATATTAATATTATAATTATAGTTATTAAATTGATTCTATTTTTATTAGTTATAGTTATGATTATTTTTAATGACATTTAATATACTAGATTTCTCTATAAGTTAAATAATTGTTTTATATGGATAGATAGAAATATTGGTATTTAATATATTGGGATTGAATATACTACAAAATTTTATAAATAATTTTGTTTAAGTATTGTAATGTTTTAAAATTTTATTGAGAAATTTAAATGATGTTTTTACACATTTATATATTGAATAAATTGATATATTAGTGTGTTAAATTAAAATAAATTTGAATTAGACATTTGTTAACATACTAATATAGATTTGTCTTAATTTTGGATCTATCAAGTGCTCAGAGGGATCCAATTTCTCAAGGTGTAAACCTTTTTTTGAGTGAAAAATTTGAGGAAGGGTTTGCACCTCAAAATATTTGATCCCTCTTAACAAATGATAGATTTGGAATTAAGATGGATCTAGGCTAGTTCAATATATATATATATTATATATAATATAATATATATATATATATATATATAATATATATATATATAGGAAAAGCCATGGGTTGTCAAAACTTGGAGCCTAAAAAGTACCAATGGTAAATTGATTCTATGACCTCAATTTTACCTGAACTACCATAACAATATTTATAAGCATTATTGTGCTTGAGATGCACAATAATTAATCAAGTGGTTAAACAATATGGATAACAATGGATTGAAATAAATTTTGTTTGTAATTTATATATAAAATGATGTATTCTTAAAAAATTAAATACTTGAAGTTAATGTTAGTTCTCTTGAAAATATTCTACTAAAATAGTTAATTGAATAATTTTTTAGCAATACTACCTATTTTAAAAAGTGGAGATAAAAGAATTTTCTTTAATTATATGACTATTATGATTACCTCCATTTTAGCTAAGTTGTGTAGAATTGTTTTGGAATGTAAGTTTATCCTATGGTTTGAAAGCCATAAAAAAAGTGGTAAAGGCAAGCTAGGTTTAGAAAATATCATTCAATATTAAACTACCTTGCTACTCTTGGGATCATTACAGAGGAGCTCTACAATAACAAAATTGATCTCCTATGTTGTTTTGTTGAGTTTATAAGAGTGTTTGACACCATTTCCAAAAGAAACCTTTGGAAGAGATAAATATTCCTTTGGAGTTGAGGGTTTGTTATGATAAAGTTGTATGAAAATATTGCTATGAAGTTTAGGACCACTGAGGATTGGTTGAAGGAAATTAATTACAATATCAGAGTCAAGCAAGGGTGTCCCTTGTCCCCAACCATTTTTGGTATATACATTGATACGTTAGAAGAGTGTTTGAAAGATGTAGGTTGAGTTGGTCCAAATCTCATTGGTATAGTCATCTCTCTTCTTATTAATGTTAATAATATTATTTTTTTTTATTGTGGAGTCCATGTGATATTGGAAAACGACTAAGAATCCTCCAAGATGGGTATGATCGCTAATACTAACAAAATGTAAGTCTTGATAATTAGATCTAAAAACATCACATATGACACCTTTATTTATGAAAATAATAGATTGGAGGGAGTGCCTTCATATTGTTGAGTTTTAAGCACAAGCATAAGATCTAGTTGTGTAAAAAATACTACACTAGTAATTATATAAGAAGAAAGAAGAGAAAATGAAATTGCACAAGAAAAGACCAACTAGCTCAAGAGACCAATTTTAATTACACCATAACTATTGTGTATATTATTTCTTGACATAAATACATATCTATAACACTTGAGGGGAACCACTACGTAGTAGGTTGGGGTTCTGTAGCACATGCACACCAGAAAATAGAAAAACGCTTTCCCTAATTAGTTAGTAGCATAAAATTGAAGTAAGAGACCCTAAAATAGAGTGAGAGTCTAAAATAGGGTTGAATAAAGATAAATGGAGCAAATAATAAGTTATAACTTAAGAAACAACTATATCATGCAACTCCTAACTCAAACAACATGAAACTTTTGAAAATAAAACTGAAAGTCAAATGATAAGGTGATAAGGTGAGTAGACATGGTTGTGAATAATGAAATCTCCCAAAATAAGAGATGAAATGTGAAATAGTTAATATAAAACCTATGGATAAGGTAATGGACACTATGGTATATGAAATAGAAATGTCACTACCAAGACAATGCTCAACCACTACCACATGCCATCCTACATCGCACCCATTACTAAAAACAAGCTTATTAAAAATAGAAAATGCTAAAAATAGAAGATGATCCCAAATGGTAGGGAACGTATAGTAGATGAAGAAAACTAGCAATATTTGGACCTAATTATGTATGGAATACGTCTTAAGTGTGCATTTACCCAAACACATACAATATCTTAGAATCGATATCCATCACATCTCGACTAGAATGATTGCATTGGAAAAAGGATAAATAGATGGTGTAAATCTTATGATGGACTGGAAAATAATTGTAAATAAGCAGATCTTTAGAAATCGGATTTAAAAAAAATGAGACTCTTTTAATTATGTTGTTTTATATGAATGTGATGTTTGGGGATGCAATATCTCTAGAGAGACATGGAAAAAAGTAAAACACATCTAAAGAAATGTAACAACCCCGATTTAAATTATACAAATAATTAATCAAATTATATGATTAACAATCAACACACAACTATTCAACTATTTAACATAGAAATTTTGAAAAACACGACCAGAGATGACTTACCTGTATCAACAATATTCCTTACTTGTGCTTTTGGAGTTGGATGCTCTTTGAATTCTTCTAACTGCAACAAAGATTTTGGGGACAACTCTCCACCCAACCATAGGCTCAGCTGAACATAATCTTTCTATAGTTGGTCATCCTCGAGCCCTCAATCAAGGTACTATTGCCAGAGAATCCTTTGTCTCACAACATGTTTCTCCCAAGAGAATGGATGAAGGAATGAATGAATATCATTCTACTCACCGTCCATTAAATAGACCAAAAAATGGAAAGGGGACCGCATGCACACATTCCATGTGTCAACATGCAACTTTTGTTTATTTATTTTAAGTTTGACTTAATTTAATATTTCTCTTAATTTAACTCTTTCTTATATTATTCCTTTTATTTTTTGTTAACTTTACTTATTTTTACTATTTTTATAGTTAAATCATATATAATTTATTAGAACTCTACTTTATTATTTATTATTATTATATTCTCCTCATTATTTATTATTTATTTACTACTATTATTTATCTTTTCTTTATTGTTTATATTATTTTACTTATATTTTAATATTATATTATTTTATTTATCTTTTATTATTTTATTATTATTAGCAGACATTACATGCTCCCCCTCTTTAAGGAACTTTGTCCTGAAGTTAAGTTGAATCATTTAACATTTTATTTATTTAGTTATTTATTACTTCACATTTTCCCTACCCCCTCTGCTGAACTAGTATAACCAGTAGACATCGAAAGTTTCCACAACATCTGAGAAATCTCAAGGAATTTTCATCCTTTTTCTCACTTTCGGAACTAGACATAAGGCTCATTAGTTTATACCATAGCACAAGGCTAGCTCCAAGGCTCACGCCTGACTCAGACCTCATCTACCTCGAGGCAGGCATACGGTCCCAATAGTCAATGACTCTAGGCATCTCGCAAGGCTAGCCCACTCCCTCCATACTCACTAAGGTGCACACCCCCAAGAATATAATTCCTTACACCCCCACTAGACTTCGGCATCCCAATCCAATATCAGGCACTAAGCCTCCTCAAGATGGTCCCACAGCCCCTCAAGAGTTGTCCATTAAGAGCTATACAAGACAAAGGAACCACTGGCATATGTAGTGTTGATTGAGTTTGTTCCCAACCCATATGGTGTTACATATTCTCCCTCCCAGGTATGGGCTCCCACGAGATCATCAAATAAACTGACCCTCTCATCCCATTTATGGAGTTTCTATCAGTCACCACATCTCAACATGCATCCAATGCATTAGTTATAATCATAACATCATAGAAAATAATCCACATGCCAACTCTTGCATGAAATCATGATAACATAACATCATTGTTAATTACCACATTTTGAATAGTAAATAACTACATACTCTTGCATGTCATAAAATTTGCATGCACTTACCACATGCTTCACCTTATTAAATACCGTCATAGGTTATAACATCAACATATGAACATCAAATACATATCATGACATCATATAATAAATGAACCATGTGTCAATATACATCATATCATAACGTCATAATCCCTATGCATATCATATCCATCATGAGCATACAACATCATTATCATCTCAACTAAATGAATAAGAACCACATGTGAATCATTGTCCTCATGCCCTTGTATCATGAAACATCATCAATATGAGAGTCATCTCAACACTTATCAAATATAGAACAATAATACATTATAAGCATTGTTATCATGATTCATCTGAAAAAATAATTTCATTTGCTTGTATAAAAAAAAAAAATGAATACTAATGATGAAATAAGATTATTCAATTAGGTTATCTCATCAATACTATTAGTATCATGTTTTCATCAAGATACCAATTACTTTTCTATATCATTACTTTTTCTTTCTACTAAGAAATTTTCTATTTACACAATAGGTATAGTCATTTAATTACATCGTTAAACTTTAAATAGCCTCATCATCTTGAGCCTTAATCTCTAGTCATACATTCTTCCTTCCCCAATGAAATTTAGTGAAATTCATCATTGAGATATTATTGGTTGTACAATCATTCTTTAAATCATCTATATCAAATTAAAATTGCATGACCACTATACATATTTTCTTATCCAAATGACACACATGCCCTAGGTCATCCTTTCTAAGTCTTATGTCATGCTTAGTCCACCTACATTAGGGCTTGTTTTCCCCTAGTGATTTATCCACCATTCATATAATTGCCATTGTGTATCCTAAAAATATTTGCTGATCAAATTACCAGTTGATCTCTTTTATCATAGATTCACCCATCTTCAAGTTGAACTAGGGATCATTCCACTTTAATTATCACTCATTACGTCTTTGGTTTAGAATTTGAAACACTTGGAACCACTACAACCATTATCATCCATGAAATATTTGGTATGCCTATTGTCTTTGACAATAATTTCTTTCAATATTGATGACACACTAGTAAGTTATTTTATATGAAGTAAAAATAGATCAGTAATCCACTCGTGAGTTACATTTATTAAAATACACCCTTTATTAGTTGATTCTCACTTCTTTTGTCAATTTATGTGTAATCATTGTCAAGTCTTAGTGTTTTCTCATTAGTCTACAAACTATATTTCTTTTTCCAAAAGTTAAACATTTGTTATCATTGAACATTTTCCTATTTAATCACTTGTCATCTCTCACCAATTACAAGTGCTTAGTACTCCCTACTTTGACACTTCTAAATTATATAAGCCATCCCTTGACCTTTAGTAATGATGCTGATCAATTCACTCATCAATATCCTTAAGAGAACTTTCTTCTCGATAGAATCACCCCTTCACTTCCTCCTACTAAACATTTATAGATATATTTTTGTTTTCTCCAATAGTCTTAATCTCCTATGTCTACTAGCTCAAATATGGAAATATTATCAAATTGACCTTGATTTCTTACCTTGAGTCATCATGGTTTTGCATCAAATAATTACACTTGGAAATGTTGTTACTATTTGTCTAATTATCATTTATTTTCCTCGAATTGATAAATTTTATTATCAATGTTGTCATACCTTTAAGGGCCATTGAAAATGACTCCTTATTATTCAAATTCATTAGTTGATCACCAATGTTTCCTTCCTTATATGCATGATCCTCAAATCAAACTTATAGTGATTCTCGTCATGTTCTTATATGGAAATAATTATATGATTCCAAAACCATTTTCCACCAAGTTGTTCACTCAAAGAATACCTTTAGATTACCAGGTTATGACTTCCAAAATATTTCAATATGTTCTAAAATTAGGCTTTCCCTTCTTATTAATTTCTTACCTTATTGTGACACTTCCACTCAACCACCTTAAGTATCTATCTAGCACTCTTTTATGTTCATATCATCATTCCAAGTTGGTTAATGTTACAAGGGCTAGCATTCCTTACCTTAGGGGAACTATAGTACTAATTTCTCAATTATAATTTTTCCACACCTTGGTTGAATAATGATTGTCTTCTTTACTTCCGTAGGTCACCTCGACTAGTTCTGCATATTATGTGATTGTATAGCACTCATATATAATGCTCTATTTTCAATGCCCATGTCAAGCCTCTACGTTTATATCATAAGGAACTTATGATACATCTTCATTTTCTCATGCACTCACCAATGCATGTCTACTAAGGTAATTCCAATATTTTCTTACTTCATTTACTAAAATTGATTTGTTATAGGGAGAATATCAAGGGTTCCCTCATATGTTGAACTTGCTTATTTCCTCTCAATTTTTTCCAGTGTGTATTATGACTGTGAGTTATGTCCTCTTTCTAGGTCTGTGAAAGCTATGTCTACCTTCCATGATATGAACAACTCGAGGGGTATAGTCTATCATATAATTTCTATCCATAATCTATTCAAAATATATTCTAACTTATAATACCCACTATCAAGTTTCAAAATCCTTCCATGTGCGTTCAAAGCTCCCTTGGTCATGCATAAAATGGTTTGTTAAAATAATCTCCCTAATAAGAAGAATTTCATACCCAAATGCCTCATGCATGACTAAATGTAAGCCTAAAATTAAAACATGCTTGAATAAATTTACACTTATGTTTGCATTAGCTATTCTATAGCATGCATGCATATATTTTTGAATAAAAAATAAATTCACGCATTTACAATTAATAAAAGTTGATGCAATAAAATATTTATTTATTTCTTAAATAACACAAATTATTAAAAATAAACCAGATTAAAAATTATTATTTTCATTTTCTATGAAAAGAAAATTAACAAAATGATTTATATCCCAAAAATATTAATATCTCAAAAATCATATACATGAAACTCTAATTTAAAAATATTAATAATTCAACTTCAAATACCATATTCTACAACTAAAATTTACCATTGTAAAAATAAAATTCATATACATTAATAACTAAATTATAGTTAATTTTCATAACATAAAGCTACTACTTGCTAAAAATATCTCTACTTTTATCACTCTCTTCCAACGATTCTTAAAGTACTAATTTAATTGAGGAAAATATCTCCACCTTAATTTGGGTTATTCACTCTTCATATAATTTGGTTACACTTATCCTTTGAGGAAAGTATAACCTAAACTATATATAGCTATTTTATGGCTAATATTATTTTAGATATTAGCTTGCATTCATAAAATTTAATCACAACATAGGTCAGGAAATACAAGTCGAGATAATAAGAAATCGAGATTCCCTTATACCATGTTCCCTAACTTTTTT
This sequence comes from Pinus taeda, assembly GCA_000404065.3. Lineage (NCBI taxonomy): Eukaryota > Viridiplantae > Streptophyta > Pinopsida > Pinales > Pinaceae > Pinus > Pinus taeda. The sequence goes on along the minus strand of APFE030820711.1, from coordinate 138,497 downwards.
TAATATTTTTTATTATTATCTTGAAATCATCATTTAAAGTGATAAAAATAAAATACATCCATATTCCTACCAACACTATCTAACCCCCTTTCCAACATTGGTGGGCATTGTTTTTCTTAAAACATGCATTTTACAAAATATAGTTAACTAAATTGAAATAATAAAATAAAACATATTTTATTTATTATTTGCTTTTTAAATATAAAAATGTCAACTCTATATATTACCCTGAATATTATCTAATTATTTAAAACAAACAAATTCTTATAAAGAGTTTCGTATATAAAAAGTCATTTATTCACTTGCCAATATAAAATTTCATCTCCACTATTTAAGAAAAAAAGACTTATTTAGATATAATATTTTGTATTAGACATTGTTGCTAATGAGCGCGATTACAAATGACTTCAACATTGTATCGACACACATCAATTTAATGGAATGTATGGCGTTTTATATCCTATGAAAAAGAAAATTGATGTGGGAAAGTCTACGTTTATAAGATTTGATACGTTTAAATTGAAAGAGAAAGAGCATTTATATTTTTGTAAAGAAATTGAATAAATATTTGTTGATTTTTCGATTTTATTTTATTTATTTATTTATTGTTTTCTTTCCGATGAAAAAAGCAGTTATATATTTATTTATGGAGTAGTTTATTATCAGTCTTCAAATATATATATATATTCATTTATGGAGTAGTTTATTACCAGTTTTCAAATATAGAGATTGTATAGACAGTTTCCTATCACCATACCAAAACACTGCTGATACAATTTACTGCGTTGTTCAGGGGTTTCCACAAAATTCACCAAAAAGATACAATTTGAAAAAGAGACCTGTTCATCTTCCTATCTTCAAAAAAGGGAAATTTTAGGTTCAACAAGGGATCAACCCAAGTGTGTTATCCAGGAATTGGGAATAACCCAACTTCATGCCATATCTCCTGCATTTTAATGAATACATGAAATCCATCAAGCTCCACACGCAAAATAGAGTTTTGATAATCTGTCTGCCTCAGAATTTAGGTTCCTGCTTATGTACTGTATGGAGGGTTGATTGAGGGAACTCCAAATTTTCTTGATCTTCTTTAGCCAACCTTGTAGGGAGGATTTATGGATATTAGCATATGATCCAACATAATCAATAATAGTCTTGGAATCACCCAAAACATGTATGTTTTGTACGTCCAGAAATTTAGTGAACCATAAATGTCCCCACAATGCCATCATTTCCACCTTTGTGTTGGTTCCAAAGCCAACTCCCCAGTGTACATGGTATGATAACTCAGGATGTATATAGATGATGAATTTGCATCCACATTTGTGTTCTTGTGTAGCCCCATCGAAGTAGCTAGTCGGATATACCATCTCCAGAATTTCCAATGGGTGAGTGGGTTGTTGTTTTGGGGCAGTTTGTAATATAGATTTTGAATTTTAAATAATTCTCGTCAGCATAATCGACCCCAGGTCCCTATGACTGTTGAAGATAATGTTGTTGCGCCATTTCCATATTTCCCAAATGAAAATAGTAGGGATGAGTCTTCGCGGGCCAGATTGGTTGCTCTACCATGTCAACTAGAGCTCTATATCACAAATGTTTGGCCCCAGGTGGCCAATTTTGTGTTCCAAATGTTTCCATAGGATGGAGACCTCTTTACATGTTCTAAAGAGATGAGTATTATCTTCAGCAACATTTCCACATAGTACAAAGTAACTTGGGCCAGACCGGTTCCTCTTTTGGAGGTTTTCCCAAGCCAAGTTCTTATTCTTCCAAACAAGCTAGAGAAAGATTGCGTTTCTTATGGGAAGTTGTGGGCTCCAGAATTTAGTGAACCATCTATCCCCCGGGTGGTTTGTTTGTAGATAGAAAAGTTGGTAGTATGCATTAGCAACCACAATATTATTTTCCGACAATTTACCATTCCAGGTAATCGAGTCACATGCCGCTTCTTTGTAGAGATTCGCTAGTCTTATTTGTGTTCAGATGTACTTCCAATCATCTGCAATAGAGCTCGAAAGATTTAAATCAACTGCATTTTTCCAGATTGGGCAGTCGTTTTCCCAAGCATAAATAATTTGGTGCCAGAAGAAGGTCCCATTTTGATGGAATGTTTCTATGATGTGATCCAGGAGGGGATCGATGTCTAACAGACCTCGAATGTGATCATGACCAATAATAATATGATGCCTAGTGCCAAGTTTCCAAGCTAGCATATTAATAAAAGTATTTTCAATCTTTGTGAAGATGTGCCAAATAACAGAGCCAACAGCTTAGCCGATATGGCCATTACGTAACCAGACTTTAAAGTCCATGTTCTTCATGTAATTTTTATTTTATATTATTTATTTATTTTTATTTTTTATTTTTTTATGATATGGCTCCAGATATAGTTTCCAAAAATCTCGCGCCATATGGACTTTAAAAGGAGAGCTTGCCCAAAATGGCAGAGATCGAGGATGCCCTATTTGTCCATTTTCTTTGGAAGAGTAATGTAGTGCAGCTTTGATAAATGATACTTCTTCCGCTACTTCATACCGGACCAAATAAAATTTTTTGTGATTCCGTCTAATTTCTTAATGATGGTAGCAGGAAGTTGGAACAAATGCGCAAAATATACGCTGAGTTGTGTTATCACAGCTTGGACCAGAGTAAAGCGTCCTCCCATATACAGGCACTTGTTTTCCCAACCAGAAATTTTTAGGAAGTATCTGTCGACTAGCAATTGACATTCCATAATTTTGTACTTACAAGGTTTTAAGTGAAAACCAAGATATTTAAGACCAGAGGAAAAGCAATAAGAAGAAATACCTAATAAGTTAGCAATATATGCAATGGTCTTAGAAATTTCTAGAGCATACATTATAACTGATTTGGTTTGATTCCCGAAGCATTTCCAAATCTATAAAAAATTTGAAATAAATGCAGCCAAGAAAACCTGTTAAGAAGCCCCATACATGAAGCTATTTTTTAGAATTGCATTATACTTTGAATTGCAAGTGCAACATAACGTTGAATTGCATTATAATTTTAGTAGAATATAATTTAGTTCAGTCCTATCAATGGGTATGAGAAACCAAAATATGTGACAAGCACTGCAATTTGTGCTTGTAGCCCAATATGTTTGAGTACAGAGCTGTCATTCAGAGTCAATAGCGTTTACTGGATTTGGTTTCAAAAGTTTAATGTAGACGGATTTAGTTGGCCCAAAAGTTCCAACGTCCAACCAAAACTGGTATCTACCTACACCAGTATCTATCTATAGTGATGTTTTTAAATATTAAAAGAAGGCTTTAATTGTGTGTATATATTCGAGCTTTATAGATTTTAGTTTTTGTATGTGTGTTTTTTTTTAGTTCTTGGGCATGGCAAGTACTATTGTAATTGATAAGGTGATGTTAAACATTTGCCTAGTTGCTGGTTAGTCGTCCTCATTATATGTAAATAAAGTTTAAGTAAAATTTTCAGGCACAAACAATTTAACCATCTTATTTGGCCTCTTCCTGAGGTTGATCATATATTATGTGCGTTTTTTGTTTGTATGTTCATAGTGTAGACTAATGTTAACAGTGTAATGCGAACATTGATCTAAAATATTAAATGTTAAGTTATAATGGGAAGATACTATGTTATTTTGGCAGCAAAGCTTATATTTGTTTGGGGTAATTCCCACTGCCACCTGCACACCCACACAAATTCTCTTTGCCACCTATAGAGTTTCACCTACACCGCCATGGAAAACTCCCATATCTGTGTACGGTGGCGTTCACTTTTCAAACTCCCATATCTGTGTTAGGTGCCCTTCACTTTTCCTTTTGTTGCAGGGGAATTGGCTTGCTAAAAGAAGGTGGTACCTTTGGGAAGCTAATATGAGGAAGGACGAAGACCTAATCGACACTCTAACCTTGTTTTATTCTATGAGCTCTTGGTTCTCTTTTTCATGGCGAGGTTGATGGATGGAAAAAACACAAAATATTATGAAGATATTGTTAAAATGGTATGAATTAAACCATTTTTTTTCTCTATTTTTATATCTCTCTATTTCTGTATCCTAGTCTTGAATTTGAATTTTTGCATCACAAGATACTATCAACTTCAGAAATATCCTTGTCTTGAATTTTTGCATCACAAGATACTATCAACTTCAAATTGTTTAAATTGTTTAATTAGAGTTGAAAAATTATGTTCACCAAGTTGACACCGGATGAGAGAGAGTCTTGAATGACGGAACCCCACCCCAAGCACGAGAATGGGGATAACCCAAGAGGGTGAGCACTAGACAGACTTTGCATCATGAATGGAAGAACCCCACCGCAAGCATGAGAATAGGGATAACCCAGGAGAGCGAGCACTAGATATACTTTGCGAAGAAAGAAAAATAACTCGAAAGCTGGGTGAACTTGTTATGTGAGAATTGCGAAGCCGCTTTCGATCGAACCTGTTATACGAGAACTGTGTCAGGCCAGGGAGTAACTCCATAAGGCAAAAATGATTCGAATGATTTATTCCTTCAGGTAGGTCTTCATTATATACATGAGGGAGAGACTGTTCAGTTCGTCTCCCGATGATTTTTCATATTTCCTATTTATCTATTTACATTAATTCACCCAATCACAAGGATTAGGTGTCAACATTCCCCCCCTTAATCTGAAGGGATGTTGGTGAGTCGAAACATCATTCTGAATCATTCAAGCTTTTCCCTTCCAAGTGCTTTGGTGAAGATGTCTGCAATTTGCTCATTTGTGGAACAATGACGAAGATAGATTGTTTTGGCCTCAACATGATGTCGAATCAGATGATATTTAGTATTGATGTGCTTCGTTCGATCATGGAACTTTGGGTTCTTGGCCAACTTTATTGCAGAGGTATTTTCAATCATGAGTGGAGTTGATTGTACTTGTTTTACCCGCAAACCTTCAAGGATTTTCCTGAGCCACACAATTTCTTTTGTTGCTTCAGTTGCTGCCACGTATTCTATGTCTATTGTGGAATCTGCTGGAACTAATTGTTTGCGTGATCTCTAGGAGACAGCTCCTGATCCAGGACTCATAGCATATCCTGAAGTTGATACCCCAGTTCCTTTGTCTCCTTCGAAGTCTGAATGAGAGTATCCAATCAAACTGAAGTCGTCCACCTGTGTATACTTGATTCCAAAGTCTTGAGTTCACTTCAAGTACCTTAGAACTCTTTTTGCAGTAGACTGATGCCCCTCACAAGGCTTTTGCATAAACCTGGAGAGGATTCCAACAATAAACGAAATGTCTGGTCTGGTTGTAGTTAGGTAGTTGAGACTTCCTACAAGCTATCTATACTTTGTTGCATCCTCAAATTCTTTTCCTTGAATAGATGTGAGCTTTAAGTTTTGTTCCATTGGAGTAGTGAGAGGATTGCACTCTATCATGCCAAACCTATTCAATAGATCTCCAATGTATTTCTTTTGAGAAAGAAATATGGACTTCGGATGCTGGGTTACTTCAATGCCAAGATAGTAATGAGCATAGCCCAAATCAGTCATTTCAAAACTTTTCCCCAATTCCTTCTTTATGGATGCAATGTAGCTTTCATTGTTCCCTATCATCAAAAGATCATCTACATATCCCACAAGATATACAATTGTTTTGCCAACTTTCTTGACAAATAAATTTGCATCATCAAGATCAAAATGTTTGAAATTGAGTTTCAGAAGATGCTCAATTAGTTTTTCATACCACGCTCGCGGTGCTTGTTTGAGGCCATACAAGGACTTCACAAGTTTGCATACTTTATGTTCATGTCCTTTCACAACAAATCCTTTAGGATGGGACATAAAAACATTCTCTTTTAGATCTCCATTCAAGAAAGCAGTTTTTCCATCCATTTGATGGACTTTCCAACCGTTCTGAGCTGCTAGTGCAAAGAGTCTCCGGATGGTAGCCCATTTTGATGTGGGAGCAAAAGTATCCTCATAATCGAACCCTTCTTTTTGTGCAAAGCCTTTTGCCACAAGCCTAGCTTTGTGCTTGTCAAGTGAGCCATCAGCTTTATACTTGTTCTTGTAGACCCACTCACAGCCAATTGGTTTGGTTCATAATGGAGGATCAACCAGCTTCCAAGTGTCGTTCTTTATGAGGGCATCATACTCCTTTTGCATCGCTTCTTTCCATTCATCATGAGAAGCAGCTTCTTTGAAGGAAGTTGGTTCAAAATCTGTAGATAAGTTCAATTCACAATCATAAGAAACATCCATATCAACAGGTGAATTAGAGTCATCTACATCACCTCCATTTTGCCAGTTTGAATTTCTGGTTCCTGTCTTTCCAACTTCATCAGGATGAACACTTT